>JAPYZP010006360.1:0-12680 GCA_030522985.1 Torymus sinensis
ATTCTCATTTTTACCATACTATTTAGCAATTCTTCCAATGTTTTGTTTGTAATTTTTCTTACAAAAAACGGTAAGAAGTATTATAAGTATAATAAATAGATCATTTGTGACAGTCTGTGGTCGGTTTCCGTGCGCAGTAGGGTAATTTTAGTTGGGCGTTCTTATAATTTTTATACTAATCTTTTCTCAGTGCATCGACAGGCCTATAACTTCCACTCGACGCAACGAAAAATCCCATCCTATCGGCTCCAATTACCAGCGGCTTTTCCATCCTCCTCCGAGACGCAACACCTCAACCACTGTTACATGCCAGCACCGACAGAAAAGAAAAGAGAATCAGTGTACGCCCGCAGCAGTGTCTGCTCTCTTTCTCCCGTCTATCTTGTAGCCTAATCGAAGCCGACCGAGCGAGCGATCGATCGACTTTCCTGGAAAACGGGATCAGGACGATGACGCATCAGGACACTGGCGCATCGACGACGCGATTAATGGATGGATCGATTGAACGCGCGCGCGTCGCGTCGAGTACACGTGTCGTCCGATTATTCCGGACGGCTCTCTTATACGGCTCGCGGAGCTGGAAGCTGTGAATTAATGTCCTTCGCGGTTAGGTGGAGGGAGGTGAGGACTCGCCGCGCGATAACAGATGTACTGTCGGCGATACGCGCGCGAGTGTGTCGAAGGTGCAGCGGCGGTGCACGCAGGGTGTAAGGTTGAGGTGCGGTTGGGTAAGTCGGGTTGTAGAGGTTGGGGGAGAATGGATGGTATGGTTTTGTTGGGTTAGAGGTTCTCTCGGTGTGTTGCCAATTTATTTGTACAGTGTTGTAGATGTGAATAGCTGAATTCTTCTTGTTTGCCGCGATATAATACGTGAAAAAATAATGTACGATACATTGTTCAGTCTATTCCATTATTACTTTTCGCCGAGGCGGAGACGCGTTTACCAATGTAGAACGCGATTAGGTATTAATGGAAAATCCGATCTCTTCTCTGTCAAAACATGTTTGATAGTTTTACGTATGTATAATGTAGTCATTCCAATAATAACTCGCAGAGCCCACCAACATTCGTCAATACCCCGACTACTATACGACACATCTCCCCCAACTCGCTTGAAACTAAACCCTGCAAAAAGAAACAGAAAAACGACCACTGCCGATCGCGACGGTAAATAAACCATAAGAATCAGACGCGCGAACCCCGGGGCATGGCTTTCAGCTGTCAGCCATCGCGCATTCTTCGCGCGCTGCTTTCAATTTCCTTAAAAGCCGCAGCAGCGCGCGCGCAACTCCTTCTCCCGTCGCGTCTATACGTCGTCCTGTCCCTTTTTCCTCACTCGCCGCAGCGCCGTGTATCAGTCCATAAATCAAATAATCCCGCGGCGAAGGATGGGGGTCGGCGTCGGCGACGACGAATTGTCACGGGAGAGCTGGTAGCAGCAGCAGCAGGACAGACCTATACCTCCTGTTTTGCTTTGTCGCCTCTGATTGCACGCGCGCGCCTTTGATCTGCGGCGCGAAAAATGTTAAAGCGACGAGCCGGGAAATTGCGGCGGAGAGAGAGAGAGAGAGCGATTAATTTTCCACGATAGCACGTACTTTGCGGTGGTCGAAAAATTGGCCTTTATTGGTATAGGGGGGAAATTGCTCTCTCTCTCTCTCTCTCTCCTCTCTTCGAGCGAGTGAGAGAGAAAGAGCGCTTTAAATTTATCGCCCGTAAAGGTTTTTGCTCTCGTGTAGGGATGATAATGGAAACTCGTTTCATTGCTTTAATGCTGTTTTTTGAGAGTAGAGGAAGCGAATTCGTTAGGTCTTTTGTCGTTAAAGTATAGTGCATAGAACGAAAGTAGATATAATATGGCGGAGTAAGCGAGTTTGTTCGCGAGCGCTTGTTTACGCTTTTATAGCGGTTCTCTCCCTCTCTCCCTCTGTCCCTCTCATTGATTTTCGCAGTTCATGGAAAATCGATGAACTTAATTTAGAACTTAAATTGGGTTGTCGGCGAAGCCTAGAATAGTTTAGAAAGTTTTTGTATGCCATTTAGAGTTTCTGATTGCTTTGATAGCGTTGGCAAGAAATATTCATTCGATAGAAAATTTTTATAAAATATATATATACACAAGTTAGCGTGCGGGCTGGGTAAAATAAATTTGAGAGAGAAAGAGGGATCAAATTAATAATTAAATTGGGAATTAAAACCGTCGGTCAATTAGTAATAATAAAAAAAAAATATTTAAAAAAAGAAAATATTTTAAAAAACCAAGGATTGACAAAATATAGAGAAATAGATGTGGCTTTTTTATAGGTAAAAATTATAGGGAGAATAGAAGAAAACTCAGGGTAGATAGGTATTTTTTAATTATTAATATATTAAAATAGTACTTTTGTGTTGAAATGATATAAGTGTGAGCTAATAAGAAATTTTATGAAACCATTGAAAGAAAAAATAAAGTTAATTAACATATTTTATATTATATTTATACCATACATATAGGAACGGTAAATTAATGTAGTGGAAGCAACGTGCCAATGAATTGGTAGCGGTTCCTAAGATACGATATCAATTACTCGTACTTTTAGAATAAAGAGAGCTGACGGTGATTGACGTATTTAATTTACGATTTTAATATCCGCCAAAAATATAACTGGAAAAGAATATTATTCAGCGAACGACAATGCTATGCTACGAATGTCCACGAAATTTCACTTCGATTCCATTAATTTAGCTCGATTTAGACGTACCATTAAAAGGCGCTCTAATTTTACAGCAAATCATTCTAAATCCAAAACCGTGCCAATATAAAATTCATACAAAAATCCATACACCATTTTCATCTTAACTAACGCAATCCCTACCCTTTGATTTTACAGCAGCGGCGAGACAGTCGACGAGTGCACGGGGCTACCAATAAGCGACTTCGTCGAGGAGCCCGAGCAGAAGCACCACCCGGTGCATCATCAGCCGCTACCGCCGTCACAGCCCTCGTCCTCTGCCGCGACATCGGCGACAGCTAGCGCCGCCTCATCGTCGTCCTCCGGTCGTTCGCACAAGAGGAGCGCCGGCGCCGCCAGCACGAGCAGCAACCACGTCGGGTTAAACGGCAGCGGTGGATCAAACAGTGGCGTCAGTCGCGCCGCCTCGCGTAGCCACATGGAGCAGGAGAAAAGAATGCGGCGAGAGATCGCCAACAGCAACGAGCGAAGGCGAATGCAGAGCATCAACGCCGGCTTCCAGTCGCTGAGGACTCTGCTGCCACATCACGAGGGCGAGAAACTGTCTAAGGTTAGTCGCCTCTTAATTCTTTTTCATCTTTACCTTTTTGATGTCTGGACGAATGGTCGGGCGCGCGGGGGTGTTCCACTGTGCCAAAAACTCGCTTTCCGCTGCTTTTCTCTTTACTTTGTCACGTCAAGGTCCTCATTCATTCCCTACTTTTAACAGAGCAATGGTACAACAATAGTAATACAAAATCCATCTCCTCTGCCCTGTACCATACGAGCCTTGCACAGAAAGATCTACATTTTATTGAATAACACCACAATTGCCAAATAAACGCAGATCTAAGGTCACGTCACATTTACCTCAGCAAAGTTACGCGGCTACGCGAATCAAAGACCATTTGTCGCTAGCCGCAAACGCTTCATATACAAGTACTCGTGTGCGCTTTTCGATCACCGGAAAACACACGAACAGCGTGCGGTGTCCTCCACCCGCCCACGCTGTTCTTTTTTCGACGCGCGTTGAAATGTCCGCACGAGTACTCGGTGCGTCAATCATCCCGACCATAGTATATATATACATATCGTTGCTCGCTCGACAGGACGAATAATCGCAATATGTGTATACACACATCATACGCACGCCTCCGAAAAACTGTCTACCCGTGTCGGAGGCGGGGTAGTATTATACCTATATATTGCCGCGATATATCGCGCTCATCATCATTATTATTGACGTCGTTGACGTCATCGCGCGAAGGGCAAAGAGAAAAGGCAAGCGGAAGGGCAATCCTCTCTCGCGGTGTGTGAGCATCTGCGCCAAAGACGGATGAGAAGGAGGAGCAGCCGCGGCTCTGAGCGTTCGATGACGCAGGCGAGGCGATTTTTTCTTTTCTTTATTTCTGCGTGTACCTTCGAGAAGCCGTCTTTGGTGGATCTGTGTGTAAATGAATCAATATATTTTTCTTATTAAATAATTGTTATCGTTGTTGATATTATCACTTGGCACGCCGTGCAGGAGACGAAGTGCGTAATAATTGTAATACTGTTCACGCATAGAGGCTCCTGTATCGGTGCAAGACTGGAACAGCTGACCTGTGCAATGGTATTTTTTATAAACATGTGTAACGGCCGATACATATATAGTATTAACAATACGGCCGCTACGTTACACGTGTGTGAAAACAATGCGACTTGATTCCCTCTATATTCTCGCATTATAACGCACGTACATTGATGTGTGCACCATTATGAATATCATTACTTAACAATGTTTGTATATCAACAATATAGGCAGGGTGTGTAGCAACCGCACGTGATGGGTCACATATCTCTCGCCATCTCCGGTTATATGGAGAAGAGAGCAACTCCGACTTCGTCGCTTTTTTCCCGTAGGTCACACGTAATCTCTTTTTACTCTAATAATACACGCTATGTAACTTTATTAAACTTCGGGGCTCTCTCGACGCGCCAGAAAAGAGCTGGCACACCAACTTTTCTCTCTTCTATTGTACTTGCCAAAGTTCGTCGACACGCCGCGGTGTGAAAAGACGAGCGCGCGTTTGATCGATTATCGACGCTCGTTCTGTGGCCGATTCATTGTTAGTTATATAGATAGATAGATGAGTGGAGGGGGATGATCGAGTAGTCGCGCGATGACTATTCGGTTTTTTTTTCGTCTTTCTTTTTTGATGCGCGAGGTTTAAAGTTCGTATATACGTGCTGGTGTGTAGTTATAGAGCGACGCGAAAAGAGTTTGCTTTCAATGGCTCTTTAAATAGTTGCAGAGCAGCAGCTATTCTTGTAGGTTAATGGTACATCGGTAGGTGGTATAACGAGTGAGATAACCATCGAACGGAAATGAGCCAAGTGTGATATATATATACATTCGATAAATATATAAGATTGATGCAGCGTGACTTCGAAACAGCTCACCAATTAAAACGCGCGACTATGTACAGATATCGTGACACGATTTCTTTTTGCCCTCTCGCCAGCCATTCGTCAACCTGCTGCTGCTGCTGCCGGCATATCACCGAAAAATAAACACACAACCGCGGACTTGATTAATATTTACGGGGGACTGGCCGCGTCGTCTCGCGGCGCCGCGAAATTGAACAAGACAAATCCATTCCGCCTCGCGGGGGATAAGATGGAACGCGATTAGAATTCGCCCCAGCGAGATTTATTGGACGAGCGCGCGTGGTTATACACTTTTACGCGGAGAGAGAGAGAGAGAGTTCATCGATCGAGTTCTATGCAATATGCTAATGGGACGAAAGTATAGCTCTTCGCTGTACGCCGCGGTTGTAGAGAGAAAGACTATACGGGGATTAGAAGGTTCGGGTGTTCCAAGGTAAATCTCGTAATAACAAGGGGGAAATTGAATGAGTGATAGGGTATAGTGTGCCAGTCGAGTACCACTTACGCTATATACTACATCAACGAGAAAATTTGAAAGTCATTGAATCGGTATCAATTTAACGCTCGATTGTTTGCTACTATATATAATCTCTTAATAAATTCTCAGCCGTCTATACTAGAGCTATAAATCTCTCTCTCTCTTTAAGTATATGACCGATTCTACATAAAAATATTCGCGCAACAGACAACACGCGCGGTATAAGTGTACTTTCGAGATTACGTTCGCGCCAGTGGCGCGTATAACGGATCAGACACTTATATATTTTTGCTGATAAGCGGGGCGAAGCGCGAATGAATAAAAGAACAAAACGGAGAGAGATTCGCCGAACGATGCGGAGCACAGATGCGCGCTCGAGGATGTTCGAGTAATGGCGCGGACTGTGTATCCGATGATCATTGCGGGATTGATTACGAGTGTTGTTGTTTGTCGGATCGTACCGGAAATCCTTGGAAAAATATTGCCTCTTTATCTTCAAAACTGTTTGATTATATTCACTCTAAAACCAACCGTCCAGGATTAATCCCAACGCAACAACGCCCTCACTCAAAGAAACCCCCCCCGCGCGCAGCAAGATTAAGCCATCCCGCGCACATTTGCATTAATAACCTCGCGCGGCGGCAGCGGCGTGGTCCATTAAAAAAGTCGCGTTATTAAAAGACGCGCCTGGGGAGAGATAAAGCGCTGCGCGCGCTGCAGTTTTGATAAGCGCCCACGAGACCTATACATCTCGCGAGCTCTCTCGGAGGCTAATGCGATTTACTCCGCTGTCGCGCTGCCGCCTCCCCAAGTCTTATCTCCACCACGAGCGAGAAACAATGTAGTAGTAGTAGTAGCAGCGGTGCTGCGCGACGAGCATAAATTCATTTCGCGTCTACTACAACGCGCGCGCGGCGTAATACAAAGCGGCGGTGGTGATGCGCTGGATAAGACGCGGTGCGTTGGGGTTTCTTTTTTTTGGGGGCTGCTGAGTTGTTGCTGTTGTTGTGGTCATTTAGATGTTCGAGGAGCAGGTTTGGCAATTCTGTAAAGTGGCCTAAAAATTTGTTCGATTATATAAAGTTATTTCTCAGGTACACCCTACTACAATGCGTCTGTATTCCGTGCTATCGTTTGGAAATTCGTCTAGAATATTGTGTCGAACTTATCGATCGGCTTTTTAAATGTCATTATATGCGTGAAAATCACGTTATACTGCCTATCAAATGTCGACGCTCGATCGCGGATACAAAGTTCGCCAACTTCGTTAAATATTTCAGACGGCTTTTATGGCAAATTTTAACGTGTGTGTGTGTTGCGTAAATTTTTCAACAAAATTCTCCCCAAACCTCGGCCCCTAAAATCCAAGTTCGCTCTTCTCTATATAAAATTAAAAAGTCGAACAAAAAAGCACATCTATATAACTTTGCAAAGCTTTCGAAATTCCCGAAATTCAATCTGCAGTGTGTGTGTGCAGCACACACTCGAAAGAGAAATTATATAGTACAGAGTATACAACCGTCCGCGTCTCAATTCGCAAACCCATAAAGCGCGCACATGGGGCTCGCTCACACACATCTCCTTTACCCACATATACACGCGCCGCGCACTCGACTATTTTCGCTTCGCCGCAAGAAAGAGAGAGAGAAGGAGGTTGCCATTTCCTGTCCACGTGCACACGCCGCCTTGCCCTTACGAGGATACGCGGGGCCGCCTATTTGCGAATTCACGCTAGCCGCTCGCTCGCGTGGGCTGCACGTGACGCGTAGTGGAAAGCGGCGGCGGCGGCTCGGTCATTCATGACTCTCTGAGCGAGTGAGCGGGCGGAAAAACCGGACGTCGCGGCGACGCACGCGGTGCTCGGTGAAGCGGCGACTGGCGGCCTTCTTGCGAGACACGCTGTGGTGCGTGGGTTCTTGTGTGTTGTTGTTACGAGTTTTTTTTTCTTCTTCTTAATGTTAGGATTTTGAATCTTGTGTTTCATGAGAAATGTAATATTAGCTAAAGATTCATTTAATTTTGTTGAAAATGTGTCGATTTGATATAGTCTTCTTTGATTTATAATTTTTGACATATTTTTCCATTATTTGACTACTTTAGAATTGGAATATAGAAGAGTAGTTGCTGACGAAATAAGCGGGAGAGTATAATTTAAATTTAAATGTTTTCCGAAAACCACCTTGAACTATGTTTAGGTGCCAGGCAGCCTCAAAATAATTAGGTCACTAAACAGATCCACGCGCTCGTTC
This sequence comes from Torymus sinensis, assembly GCA_030522985.1. Classification (NCBI taxonomy): domain Eukaryota; kingdom Metazoa; phylum Arthropoda; class Insecta; order Hymenoptera; family Torymidae; genus Torymus; species Torymus sinensis. The sequence continues at coordinate 7,869 of JAPYZP010006360.1, forward strand.
AACTCTGTTTTCATAACAAAGTGCGCGAAGTTTAAAAACAATGGATTCTTGTTATGTCTGACTTCATCGGGGGAAACTACTTTCAAGAAGTTACTAATTTACGTTCGGCCAAAGTAACAAAGTAACCTCCTTTATAATTTAAACAACTGGATTAATATTAATGCGCGTCTTGAGTTAGTTTCTATATTTATGAACATTTTTATTAAAAATTATTGTCAAAATAAAACGAATGCACAAGATCCTACTCAACTACCGTTTTCGTAATACTAATTTCTGTTCCACTAAACCTCGTCAAATCCCCTCAAAATAGAGAGCCGAATTATAATTCACTTTCATTATTCATACAGCACCTACAAAAGTAGATTTGTCCTGATCTAATTTCCAACGCGAAAAAGTTTCCTCCTCCGCCGCGTTAACCGGCTACGCATACACACACACACTCTAGTAAACCTTTCGCGAAACAGTTATCCACATCTCTCTCCCTCTCTCTCTCCATCCCATAAATTAGAATCTACTCTCCATTTTCCCTGCTCCCAGTATACACACAAGACCGAGAAGCGAAAGAAATTAGCCGCCCACTCGGTAATTAGCCTCGCCGAATCTCGTCTTAATGAAACTTTCCTCTTTCCCCACACACACAGATGGTAATATAATGTATACAGCGTAAATCCGCACCACCGGATGCGCGCGTGTGTGTCCCGATACATTTGCGTATATATATATANNNTATATATATATACACATGCGCGTACGCGAAACTAAAATTAGAATGTGAAAGTGGCCGTAGCTATTAGCGCGTTCGCTTAGTCACTCGCATGAAGGCACACACGCATGCGCGCGCGCAAGGCCTTTTTCGTATACGTCTAATGGGCGCTCGATTCTAGCGAAGTTCGGCCCGTCTATCGCTCTGCGTGTGGTTCTTTATTTAGAGATAGCTGAGGTGGGTATAATAGTAGCGCGCGTCTGTGTGTGTATAGTGGAGTAGCCGAGAGATGTGCGCGCGTGAATTAATGATGGTTTTGTTTCGCAAGCGCGACACGAGCGCATGTGTGTTTTATTCAGTGGATGGATAGAGAGAGAGAGAGATGATTGGTGGATGAATTATTGCGCTATATAAAAGTGCGGCTTTGTCGCGTGGGACATTACGTGCGGCCTGTTGTTCGTGGGTGGTCTTCTGGGTGATTGGAAGGCCTGAACTGATTCGTGTTTATGGTTGGGAGACCGAATTGCGAAGGTGCGGGGGTCTGGTAAAATATTGGAACCCCCGGTGATTAGCTGGTGTTGGAAAGTGAAGTTTACTTAAGGTATAGTTCTTACCCAAGAAAACGATCTTTAAAAAAGTATTTTATATAATCTATTGTTCAAATATTATATTACAAGTGATAATTTTTCGTTTGGCATCCTGTCCTTCCGATCTCGAGGAGTTCATTTGTGGAATTCCCTTCCGAAAAAGATCGCGCTAGACTAATTAGCGTTAGACTAATTAAATGCGATGTCATCTTTGTTCTGTTATTTATTTATTTTATCTTAGAATAATTGTTATCTCATTTTATACTATACTTGTGACTTACTGCATAAGCTTCTTATGACTTTCAATTGATTGTAAATACTTTATGTACACATATGTCTCAACTCTGTACGTTTTTTGGAACTTACCAAAATAAATACAATACAATACATTAATAAAACCCAAAAGTAGGTTGCTTTTTAAGAAACAGAAAAAAAAATAGAAAAAAAATATAATTTGTATTATCAAAATCGTTTTAAACACCGGCCAACTTCCAAACCCTCAATATACATTCTACACACAATTCCTCAAAACTTGGCGAACCTCGACGCACCGATTTCCATTATATCCAAGTACGAAGCATATAACCAAAACGATGCGCACGCGACCGGCGTCACCATCACGCCTTACCGGCACCCATGCAGCCGCACTTAACCGCGCGCTTAGCCTACAAATGCTCGAATTACACAGACACATCGTGCCAATATCGTGGGCTACTGCATGCATGCATGCGCTATTCAAGACGCGCGACTCGCCGGCCTTTTAATAAATAAACATAGGACGCGCGCGCGCGCGGCACACAGCGTGCATGCACACGAACACCTGCGCGCCGACGAGATCAGCTGTCGATCGCCGCTGGGTAATTACGCGTCACGCGAAGAGAACCTGCCTGCCGCCGCTGCTGCTGCTGCTGCTTTCTTTTTCCTCATTATGCGACTGGTTAGTCCGAGAGCGTATTCCAGTGTATATGTGTATATATGGGTTGGATGGCTCATTTGTCAGTCGGACGAAATCATCAATCGAGCGGGGTCTGCTTTTTTTTATCTCCTTCTCCCGAAAGAGAGTTATAAATACGAGCGTACGTACCCTAGGCTGTGCTCTGTGTGTTTTCGCATTTAGAAAGCGCGGTGCGGAGTCTTTTTTTTTTGGATCTGCGGAGGAGCGAGTTGGATCGATTTTCTGGGTCGTCGGTGAGGTTCTGTTTTTTTTTTGGTTGGTTGGTCTCCCTTCGCGTGCTGGGTTAGCGAGCGAGGGACGAGTTTTCGAAAGAGAGTGATTGATTGTTATCGAGAGGTTTTGCAATTGCGATTAATTGTCTTTGGCTTAATGATGGTGGGCCGTGAGTGGATGCAGTGTGCGGTTATTTTTTTGCTTGAGGTTTTTGAAAAGTGTGTGCGGGGAAAAGTCCAGTCGTATAATAATGAAGGGTGTCGCCGTAATGATCCGTGTTATAGCGGCAGCTGCTGCTCTCTTTAATTTCGAAAATAATTTTTAATTGATTCGTTGGTATTGCCTACTTTTTCACACTCATTTCTGTTTATACGATATTCAAACCAAAACAATACCTTGTATAAAAAAAAAGAATATAATTCCATAACAACAAACTAAATTCCTTCGCTAAACCTCGCTCGGAAAACCAATGTCCTTCTCTCGCAAACTCATCAAAAACAAAATCGCAGATCGCCCGAGCGAATTAAACATTTGAATAGAAATTACTGAAATTGATATATATCCTCTTTCCCTCTCTCTCTCATGAAGCGAGCTTGAAAGGAAAAAAGAATTAACCGGAAAACGCCTCTTGAGATCCTCTCCCCGAGATATACGCGAAATTTGTACCTCGCTTTTAATTAAAAGCCATCGCGCGCGCGCGCGCGTCTCCCTCTCCCACCGGCGCGTATTATACGTCCCTCTCCGCGTAATAAAATGCAAATAAAAAGCGCCCCCCGTGCGCGCCGGAAGAAAAGGAGCCGGAAGAGAAACGCCCGGCAGCCCACGCGCGAAAAGAAGTTCTCGCGCCGCGCGCGTCTCCCCCGTTAATTTCAATCTGAAATTCTGATTCGCCGGCCACGCGCGACTTTTCTTTTCTCTCGATTCCTTATGCGCCGAGGATCAGGATCTAGGATTGAGCCTGTTCTTGCGCGCAACGAATTTAGTATATGCGAGTAGAGCAGACGTTTTGCGTCGCCGCTCGGGGATAGATAAATCCGTTTGGGTCGAGAAGAAATTCGAGATGAGCGGGGTTTCTTGCGCGCTGAGGTGAGGTACCGGGCGAGATGAGGGCGAAATAGTCTTTGACGGTGTGCGCATGCACTGATGAAAAAGTTGAGCTGTGCGAGAGAGCTGAGAGGTAAGCCGGTTATACATAGAGCGGCGAGTGTGAGGCTTAAATTGTTAATTCGAGTATAACATAAAATACGCGCGTAAAAGGATTAAGCGCGCGCGTAATTAAGTTTGACAAGAAAACTTTTGAACGATTTTATTAAATCAACGGTCGTTTCGATTAAACGGCCAGAAAGCAGAGCTGAAAATTTATTTCCAACAAAAAGAATCGCGTGCTCCGACGCAAACACGAGGAAACTTCTCCATACTACCAACAAAAACACGCGTGCCCAAAACAACTTATCTCTCGCGGGAGAAAGAGCGCGAAATGGAAACGCAGACGTTGCTGCTGCTGGCGCGTTACGTGTGTGTATATATATATGTATATGAGAAAGGGTCGGCCAGCCGGAGAGAAATATCCGCGCGTGTGTGTGTGGTGCGTGAGCAACTCGCACAGAAGAGGAGGAGGAGGAGGACTTTCGTAACGCAATATTTCGCGAACCAGTTGAGCCACATGCTTCGGTTCCCACGCATTTCTCTCTCTCGCGCGCGCCGTCGTGTTCCTTCCTCCCGAACGGAGCTTCGGCTTGGTTTTCTCCGTCTCTCTCGCACTCGCGTCTGGCCCACTTAACCCGTAACCTCCTTGTCTCTCTTTCTGTCCGACGCGCGGCGGTTGCTGCTGCTCTCTCCTCGAGTCTCCTTTTTTCTTCTTTCTTTACTCGAGCGTGCACGCGCGCGTGGGTCCGAAATTTCGCGGCTGCTGGGGCATGTACACGGGGTGTTGGGTGTTGAGGTCTCTGAAAGAGATGCGATGAAGGATGTGTAGGTAGCAGGAAAGTTTTTTGTAATGATTTCGGTAGAATTATGTAAGGTTTGTCTCAATTTCAATGGTCGATTGTTACGTAACAATATCGGGTTTAAGATTTTATAGAGGACTTTATTCACTTTTGTCAATGTTCATATTGGAAGCTACACAGTTGCCCTCACGAAAAATTATATACTCATTGTAAATCCTACATTCTCTAAACTAATGTACAAACAATCCATTAACGTTTCGTTCTCTCACCTCGAAACGATACGGTCGCGCGATCACACGATCGGAGAGTGTGTTTTCTGGAAAAGGACATTATATTCCATAGTGAAAATGTAAAGGTGGCGGCGGCGAGAACGATAAAAATCATTTCCTACTGCCGGTGTAAAGAACA
>JAPYZP010006362.1:0-17975 GCA_030522985.1 Torymus sinensis
TTTTTTGTTGAGTAAAAGTAAAGTAAAGTAGAAGTAGGTAAAATAAAATAGAAACAATATAATCTGTCACGGAGGATTCCGTCGACGTTGGAAGCAACGTGGAAGATGAGGATCCGCTCGGTCTGCATAAACATAACTAGTTCGCAATGCACTCATCGTAGCATCGCGACGTTAGCTCAGTGGTAGAACGCGGGACTACAAACTTTGGGTCCGTGTCCCACTCGTCGCATATTTTTTCACTTCATTTCATTTATTTCTCACGGACGTAACAAATCCATATAAGATTATAACTTGTCGTAAAATTTTCAGAAGGAAAAACTTTTACGGGAAAACGGTAATGCAAAGTGCATAACTTAACGTAGGTACAGAAGGAAAAACTTTTACGGGAAAACGGTAATGCAAAGTGCATAACTTAACGTAGGTATGGTGTATATCTTGTACAGATTATTATATCTGTATCAAGTTACGTAATAAATAATTCACTCGACCCACGTACGGAAGCATTCGATACACTTGATGCGAGAACGTTGTAAACTTAATGGAGTGCACATTAATAGAAATTGCAATAGATTATTTAAACTCAACATACAGTTTACAATTCTATACAGCTCTTCCTAAATTTTTCGATGTATCCATCTTGGTATATCGGAACGAATAGATATTGTGTTTCATTTTATTTACCATTTTTCTGTTTATATTGACGCCACATTATTGTATTACAACGTACTTTTTTCTCTTAACCGTTACATTTTTTAATTTATTTTAGTTTGAAAAAAATACCTTTTGTTATCCTACGTACGTAACAGTAAATAAATTTTTTCCAATCACGTTTCGTAAAATATCACGTATTTTATTTAGAGAAATACTAGCTTTGTTTTAATTAACATTTATCTTTCGAATTTTATTTTCTATTCAAACACAACTCTGATTGAATTATTTAACTGAAACAGTAACTATTTATCTAATACTATTGTCATTTACAATAAAAACATATAAATATCATTTATCAACTAAAAATGCATACTATTTATATACGTAACAAATAGAGAGAAAGAGAGAGAGAGAGAGAGAAAAAGCGCATCGGACAGGCAGCAGAACTAAAGAACTGAAAAAATCTCTTTTTTCGCGCAGCGACATAATAATACCACGTGCAACTGCACCGAAAGAGAGAGAGAGGGAGTGGGAGTGGGAGTGAGATAAAAGACCGGAGGAATTCGACAAAGCTCGCGCGCCAGAGAGGGAGAGAGAGATGCAAACGGCTCACCTGCATGCAACCTACTTTTTGCGCTCGGATTCCGAGCATCAATCGAGTGAGGATTAGGCGCTGGGAGGGGCGGATTTTTCCTTTCCATCCCTCGAGCTCTGGCGCGCGCCTTCGAGGCGTCGGGGATTTGGTCATCGATTATTCATCGGATTAGCGAGCGCCGGCTTGCCTTCGGGAGAATTATTTATTTATTTATTGTGAGTTTTCGGGTTGTAAAAGCCGCTGGATTCAGCTGGGGATTCGCTAGTGTGGCTGCTGTGAGGTTGCGATGATGGGGACTTTTATGACTGTGGATTGAATAATTTATTTTAATGTGCTTGAGGCGAAGTGCTAAGATTCTAAAACGGATCGATTCCATAATAATCATTCTTTGCAAACAGCTGTGACGACCCACGTCGATAAAATTTCAAAGTTCTATATGTTCATGCCCTATAAAATTTCAATTCATCTCGACCAAATCAATAGGTTAATTTATTTGGAATTGACAATTTTTTTTCGCAATGGGGAATATAGAAATATTACGTGTCAGAATTTAATATGCGCTGCTTGCCTGTTTCCTGGTATTCTATGTATCGACAACATTTTGCACATACCATATATGTGGCCTATTTCTCAACAATAGCTCACACATTCGCCACACGTCATCCAAACCATGTATACTACATTTGCCACACCAACTTTTCCCGCAACATTAATTTTAACTCTAACATAATCTTAACTAAACCGCGCGTAATGAAAATTGTCGCAGGGAATTATTCAAGACCCGCGCGTCTACTATACCGATAACAAATTTAGACGTCTCGGGATTATCCGACGGAATCCTCGTCTCTCATTTTACAACGACGACGACGACGGTTCCAGACGCGGCCACAGCACGTGTACGCGAGAATCGTCATTTACGCGTTCGTTATTATATCCGCGAGCAAAAAAGAAAGGAAAGACTAAAACACGTGTCCGTGGCGGGCACAGCACACGCGGCAATTTCACCGAGAATGATAAACACGCGCTTGGGTATGAAACGCGTGAAATACCCGGAGTGAGATTATTTTAATTATACATAACAATATATATATGTATATTTGAAAATGCATTCTCGCGCGACGCGAGATATATCAGCCGCGATGAAAAGCGCATCGCGAAGCTTTCTTTCCTCGTCACGGTGGATTTAATTAACGATCGGGGAAAAGAGTGCATTGTTCGCCGGTATAATTGTCATCGTGATGTGTACAAGCTGCGGGATGTATAAATTTTTTATTAATGAAAGTTATTGTCTTTCGCTGAAATATAGAATAATGGAAAGTATGCGGTCATAAAATTTTCATTTTTTTTCACGGCAGAATTTATGAAAAATTCTTTCGGCGATGAAGAATACATTCCAACGTTTTGTTAACGTTTCGGGGAAAATAACAAGCATAATTCTCGTTTATTTTAGCGAATGCACTTGTTCGTACTTCGCGTATTATCAGCTTCGCCGAGCAAAGTCACAACGAAACCTCGTATAGGAGTTTACGACGTAACTTTACGTGCAAATTAACAGCAGGCGTGGGCGCATGTCGGTAATGTCTCCAATTTCGGGCAATTACTGTTCGCCCGCAGTAATCCTTTCCGTTTATACTTGACGTAAGCAATTGAAGAGCGGCTTTCCCTTCAGGTAGGTATGACCTAATTTCAACTCCCCATCCAGCCACACATATATTTACTTTTACGCGGCAGGGTGAAACTGTCCGATTTCTTCGTACGCGGCGAGTGCGCACTTACAGGACATAAAAAGCAATTTAATTAAAGCTCGGAAATGCACATTTATTTGCCTTCCTATAAAGAATCCTACGACTTTTCTGTGTATACGCGCCTTTGACGTTTGCTCGCTAAAAATGAAAAAAAAAATAACCTCGCTCACATACAATCTTACGCGAAATTCCGTGAAAATTCAATGGAATCGGCGCTCACCGTCTTACCCTTCCGCGCTGAAAAGACGCATCCGCGATATTCACGCTTGCTGTCCCCTTTTTTCCTTCCCCTCCTACCTATATGTACACACTCTCAAAGAGAAACCTACTCGCATCGCGCACAAAGGGCCGAGTTGCCTGCACACAATCCCGAGTGCGCGCTAATTAGCTGCGATAAGCAGACGCGGCAATCCGCGCGTGCGCGTTAAGAATGTAAAAAAGTGTACAACTTCAAAAGGCATGTACGCGAGTGTGCGTGTAATCAATTTACGCAACTACACCCTCGGGATTAGCGTTATTGCTTTATTAGCGTTATTACGTTAAAAACATTTGCCGGGGGGCCGTGCAGCAGCCAGTGTTGCTTTGAGAGGCCGGTTTGAACTGTGAATTAACTTTTGTCCCCTCCCTTGCGCCTGTGTGCTTATATATACCTCCGCCGGCGGAAAACCTTGTGCTTTGTGAATTAAACATATATCTGTAGGATGCCGGGGGGTGGGAAAAAAGTTAATTGAGTTATCGCGCGACGAGAACGCTAAGAAGTAAAATCGAGCGTAAAATGTTATAATTGTGGCCGAAATTTCGTTTGTTTCAGGGGAAGCGAACAATGGAAGAGTTGATTAATATTTCTAACGGCCGTTTTCATGGGCGCGTCGATTGTTGCGCGCCAGTTGCGCGAAAATGTGAAATCTCGCGAATAATTGATTTCTCTTGTCAGCGTGAGCATTCGCCTGATAATAAAACCAATAACGAATGAATAAATAATGCTATGCGAATGCCTGTCATTAGAATTGTACGATATGCCGTTATTTGCGAGCTTCGCGCGCGTTGTTATGCCACTCAAGAATATAAAATTATCATTGCAAAATTTAATTTAATGCTAGACGTCAAACTTTTATGATTCGGATAGAAAAATTGTTGATAAAATTTACTGGCACTGATGTGTAAAATGTGTGTTACAAAATGAAATTCCGTTCATGGGAAAAAATTTCCTGAGTAATATTATATATATTACATATAAATAATAAAATATATTATTATAATATTATTATATACTATAATATGTAATATTATATACTAATTTACGATTTATATATGAGTTTTTACTACAAGTCTTGTAGTAAAAACTCGTATAAATCGTAAAAATTTTGTGAATTTGAGTGTATCCGAGATTTAGCGCAAATAATGGTTCTTCTTCCGATCTATCGCGAGTCTTTCCTAAATTTATACTGATGATAATGATCACGTTCGAAGCAACAAACAAAAGAGCAGGCGGGCTCGAAAAAGAAAGTATATAACGCGCAAGATAAATGCGCGCGGCGCGGAAAAAGAGCGCATTCAGCAAACTTTTCCGCGAGTTGGTGAATTCAGCACCTTTATTTTCCGGCGTGGGTAAGAGAAGCTCGCGGAAAAATTCGCCATCACTCTCCATTAATAAGCCGCGCAGGCAGAGATTCGATAAGAGTAAGAGGAAGAGACAGAGCCGGAGACTCCGAAGACGACGCGGGCAGAAAATTGCCATCCATCTTGGCTAATTGCCGGCGTTTTTTGCTTTGAGCCGCATTAAGACTCGTCCCCCGTCTTATTTTCCTTCCTTCTCTCGCCTATCTTTATTTGTCCATCTTGGCCGTAAGCTCGGAGGAAACCCATTCCGGGAAATATACGTCTTGATTATCCATTCGCGCGTGCGCGCGCATGAGAGAGAGAGAAAGGAGGAGGTGAGCGATATAGAGGGTGTCGGAGTGAAGGGGTCGTGCTTAATACGTGTTATCGCGATACTCGATCCATCTCCAAAGTTTAACTTCTTATTGCAGCGAAAATTAATAGAATTTTTCTTTGTTGAATCTACTTTTTTCTTTTTTAGAATAATCGCAGAGAAACTCATAAATAAGATTTATGTAATAACTATGAATTAATTAATTGATCTGAAAACAGATAGGGGAAAAATTGTGATATTTACTTTAAGCGGTGCTTAAGCGAGAACGCAGTTCCAGAAGATTTACACTGGGATCGAGGAAAATTTAACCCGTTAAAGGTCTGCAAAAACGGTGAAAATCAGTTTTAGGATTGTCCGAGAAAATGTGTAAGAAAGGATCAAGAGATGGATTCAATTTACTTTGTTGTTTTTACCATGAAGCTTCAACTTTTTGCGTCCGTTCAGGGAATGTTTAGTAGGACGATAGAACAAAGTCCGTTATTTCACTGTTACAATGGAGGTCAACTGATATAATATTACTATAGATGCCCAAATGATAAAAAATTATTATTTTTTTAGTATTTCAGCAAAAAATAATCATTACACATTGATGCTTAGAAAATGTAGACATCGCAAACTAAACATCGATGCCCGTGACGTATATTTTCATAGAAAAAAAAGTAATCGGCTTATTAGATGTGAAAGAGAAGAAAAGCCCGGGTTTAAGTACATTTTCTATCTACATAAAATATTTGAACGTCCGCGGCTAAACCTGACCATTTCTTTTTTCTACTTAAAAATACGAAAATGTACTTCTCATGCAGATTCGTCCTGTATTTTTCTATGCTTTCCATTACACAGAGTAGTTTCTTTCCGAGCTAACCATATTTTAACGACCTGCTGGAGGTATGCTAATGGGGTCTTTCCATTTAACCCAGTAGCGTATTCCGCGAAGATGACCTCTCGCCACTTTTATCTCCTTGTCACATTTATACGCTACAACGAACACTTGGACAATTCCATTGACCAAATGATATTCCGAAAACTGTACCACAGCCATAAGAAAAAAAAGAAGATAAAATGTTATCCACTCGCGTCCGCCGGGTGCGACGACTATCCGTGTATCCCACAAAAAAGGTAATTAAGCTCGCGTCCAATCAATCGTGTCATCCACACTCACACGCTCCTCATCCCCGCGGAGATAATTCATTTCGATGTATAGTTCGCCCGCGAGAAAAGGGAATCGTCCATCCCCGGCGGTGACACGTTCTCGCGAACTCGGTCACTGGGTCAACGTACACTTCTCTCGTTCTCTTTCTCTCTCTCCCTCTCACACTCTCTCGTGACTCTCTCCCCGTCGCGCAGCGTTTCCACGACGACGGGCCGCCGAGCGACAGCCGAGATGCAGATGACTCATAAATAAGCAGGAATTTGTGAACCCGAGGATTTTTCCGATCGCGGCCCCGAGACGTTAACGCCAAGCTGAAGCCTTTTTTTCCCGGGAAGAGAGGGAAAGCTAGAGAGGAAAAGAGATAGCGAGGGAGGAAAAAATATGTGCGTTCGCAGGATTATCGTGAGGGTGAATTTTTTTCATCCGGTTGCTACCTTGTTTGTTTGCACGAGGCGAGAGTCGCGCGTTGTTCCCGCGGCCCCGTTGTTATATATACGGTAGGGGAAACTCGGGCGTGTTTTTCTTTAATCTCAGACGTGATTCTTAAAAATAACAAGGGCATGAATTATGAAGTAGGAGTGCTGTGTTTAGACGGAAAATTGTTTATGAAAAATTTACGAAAATTCAGAGAATTGCAGATGAACCTTAATTATGTTTACATTTTATATTACTATGAACATTTTTCAAATAAAAACGGAATCAACGATAAAATCTCTTCTGCAGATAATTTACAAAGATAATATTTGAAATTTGTTATTAAAGGCTCGCCCACTTTTATGTATTCCAATTTTATATTAAACTTTCATAGTAATATCTTTCCGGTATAAAATATCAAATTATTTAAAATTTTTCTAGAAGCATAAAGTACATTACCGTTTTTCAATTGGACAAATCCTCGCGCTTTATTCGATACGAAATGTAAATTTTTTTTTGAGCAATCACGTTCAAGCAGATGTTGCAGCTTCTGTTTTATACAGCTCAATTACGCTTTAATGTGGCTCCATCGAAATGGGTTTCCGATCGACTGAAATCAATGATGTATAGACGTTATTAAAACTGGCTAAATTGAATGCTATTTGAATTCGGTGTCTGCTTATATACTTAATGCGTTGAATGAATCGATATCGTTTACTTTGTTTATTCTGGTTTATTCTTAAATAATTAAAAACAAAATAATAACGAAATATGCTCTTTACCCAATAAATGTTTTATACTGCGAAAAATAAAGGAAAATGTTATACGCTTATAATACAAGAATTCAATGGTTAATTAAATTTACTAATTCTAAAAAACAATATACGCATTCAAATTTCCCTAGGCCAATTTAATTTAAAATGTAAATTATTTTTGTAAAAACTAAAAATTCTCAATTTGTTTTTTTATATATTTTCCATTCTATTCAATTAAGTCTTTAGAATGAAAGTAAACAATACATTTAATTCTCCAAGAATTAATTACGTTTTCAATTTCATCGTTGAAATAGCGTAATTTATAATGTGAGTATAACAATTCAACATTTTAAAATGCGCACATGTCCGTTTTTATTCATACTGACACTACATTCTCTTGTTTGAGTTGAATTTACCAAGTTATGTATTTCAAATTTAATAAATTGGCCTATAAAGAATGAGTTTATTACTTTAATTATACGTTGTCCTACTTATGATGAGAAGGTATCTACGATCATTTTGAGAAATTCAAAAATAATTAAAAACAATGAAACGTTTGCTTACAAAAATCTATTTTATTATTATTAACGCCCCCGTAAGAAATTTTTCACAATATCCTTATAAACTTATAAATAATCTTTAAATGGGAAAATGTATAGCCACCGCACTGTGTTGGACTCTAATATGGTTTTTCAAAATAAAATATCTGATGAAAATTAACGAAACTGGACTTTTTTCCGACTTTCTCTTTGATTATTAACTTAATTATTAACAATTTTATAACAAATCTGATGATAAAATTTGAAGCTGCTATCAGGAATAATTTTCGTCCAAGCATAGGTAAACAGGTTATATTTAAAAAAAGACATCTATTTGCCTGAGGATATCACGTTTTCAAGAGAAATATCTGTTTCTTGTTTACACATATATAATATAAATATAAACTGTACGCTTATAATAAACTTTGTCAGCAAAAAGCATAATAAAATATCTCTCTCTCTTTCTCCTTTTCACAGTGTTTTTGTCAAAGAGTAGAGAAGCAGCCGTCACGCTGGCGCCCTTCAAGCTCCGTTTCACGAAGAAGTCGCGCAGCGGCAGCGGCGAGAGCCAGGGCAGCCGCAGCAACAGCGTCGAGGTCGAGGAGTCTTCGGCGAATCAGGCGACGCCGCCGTCCGAGCAGCACCAGGCCGCGGCCGCTGAATTGAACCAGCTGGCACTCGGCAGCTCGGAGAGCGTCGTTAGCGGCGAGTGCGCCCAGATGACCGCCGACGCCGGTAGCGTCGTCAGCGTCAACACGGATTCGACGATGCCGGCCTCCTCGCCGCCGCCCTCCTACGAGCGCGTGCTCGAGGAAGTACGTGAGCTGAGGGTTCGCACACAAATCATTCCTTCATTTTCTGTCGTCCATCTTGTCATGCTGGTTCAACAGTTGTGAACAAAGTAGCCGCTCTATTTTTCCATCTTCCAAAAGTTCATTAGTTCAGAAGCCTTTCTGTTTCTGTCAAGTAGAGAATCGAATATCGGATGAAATCTTCACTTTTATGCCGCCAATCGTAAGCTCGTACAGTACGCAGCCACGTAAATAAATAATAGTAAACTTATTTAACCAAAATGTTGATAAATAGCAAGAGATATTCGGATACCTGGGAACGCGCGCGAAACTACACTTCTAACATTTCGGAACCGTGCTTTTTCATCTAAATTCTCAATTCAATCTCTCGTAGTTTTTACAGGTGACCCCCGTTTTATCAATAGAAAGTTATTAAATAATAATTTTGTACTTCCTAATTATAATTTTATGTAATTAAACTGTAGGTATAATAATAACTATACTTGTTCACAACTGTTTACTATAAATCATTATTATAGTGCTTGCTTGCATGTTTTAACCTTCTTCAGTAACGGGTAAAATTTAATATGATAATGTAAAACTACTGCAGTACGTAGTTCCAATTATTTGACACATCTGTGATAACGATCAGTGATATGTATTGAATTATCTTAGCTTTACGATAATAGGATTTTAAAAATTTTAAATGATAAGTATTGTTACGAGTGAGCTATCGGAATTTTTTAATAATAAAAAGTGCCTGGACATGAACCAAAGCCATCGACCCGCGTGTTAGAAACACTACCAACTTACGGACGCCACCGCTCGGCTTTCTGCTAATCGTCGTCATATTGTAATTGTACTCCTTGTCTCTTCTTATTCTACATATTCGTATACGGATATCCATTCGTAACATTATATAATTGTAATACTTATAAACTCACAAGTAATTTTGATAAGCTCGGTAACTTTTTAATTCGGTCATCTTAAACGAAATTTCGTTATGTCTTTGTAATCCTGTAAACATAATATAAGAAAAAAATTAATTGATCGTTAAAGAACAAAAATATTAAAAGTACATTTGGCCGAATTAGATAATACGTTACCTGATTCGGCCAATATTAAAAAAAAATATTTTAAAGAAACTCATAGATTGTAAAAATCAATAAAATTAATATCTTTATAAGTATATAGAAAATACATTATTTAAGTGATAAAATAAATGACGGGATTTTTTAATTATTATTAGATCGTCAATTACATAGTTCCAGTAATATACAAAGCTGTGTAGCAGTAAGAGTATTAGGCCCCTTTGAAATATGTAAATTACGCGCTTGGACACACACTCACATACACACACATATACACACTTGTACATACAAATACACACACACACACTTGCATACACAAACACACACGCGTGCGCACATACACGTACACACATACACCTACACACAGATTCGTGTTTTCTGTAATACTCTTACTGCTATGCATAGCTTTCTTTATTTCTGCAACGAAAATTCACAAAATTTTGTTCCAGAAATAAACGAAGATTAATGAAATTTTGTTCTAGTAAAAAATAAAAACGTCGTCGTTATTTTGCTTTCAAACGTCGCAGAATGATGTATTATTGGATTAAATAGGGCAATTGAATTTGTTTAAGACCTAAATCGATATTCTCTTTTTATATTAATTATTTTTACATATTTTGTCAATAAAACAGTGTTAGTGGTAAATTAGGAGTACCACAGCACCTTAATGTATATGAATTAATCACTTTAATAACAATAGCAATATTTATTTAAACTTAAAGATATTGACGTTGCATTAAAAAATTAATACAGCCAATTTTTGACTGAAGTAGGTAAATTATAAACTCGAATGTGTTTTACTAACATGAATAACGAAAAAAAAATGTTATCAATGTATAAACTTAAAGAAAAAAACTTTGCCATTCTCTTGTACATTTGTTATTGAATTTTTAAGCTTACATTTCGACTACAAACTAAATACTTGCTGTTCCGATCTTATAAAATGCGCGAATCGCAGAAAATTCAAATCACATAAAAAAGATCATTTCGAAAAGTTGAAAAACAAATCATTAAGTATATTTTTGATACTTAATGCTGGCGAAATGTTCAATTATGCTTTCGGATAAGTAGAGGTATAGAGTCTTAAAAAGTTGCCAAATTAGCTGTATGTAACCTTATTTCTAAATATACCGAAACGTACACATCACAAACGCCATTCACACTAGCCAATCACTTATAAAAATGGATAAACTTTTGAACACCACATACCATTCGACATCACCAGCATTATCATCAGCACATCATTCATACAAGCATAATCGTACTCGTTGACTTGGCGAAAACCTCGCGAGCCTTCTCATCGGCTTCTCTCGCCTTTTCCCCCTTTTCTCCAGACACGACTCGCGCGCTCTATGACAGACGACGAGGAGGCAATCGAGGAGAGCACCGACGAGGGCGAGGCCGCCAGCGGCAACCAAGTGGCCCCGGTCGCCCCCGCGAAGAAGGGCCCCGAGATCCTGTACAAGTCCAGCAAGGAATTTTATCGGGCCAAGGCCAAGCAGTTCGGCATCACCTGTAAGATGAGCGACAACTGCAGATGCCTCGAGTGTCAGGTACTTATACATTGTAACAGCAGCCGTAAAATCGATTGCGAAGAATGGCTATTGGAAATTTCCTTTTTCAGCCTTGAACTCGTTTAGACGGGTTGGATTAAACGCGTATATAAAGGAGCTAGCTTGCCATGCTCGCGAGGAATACGGGGTTGTGTCTATAAGGCCGCGTTAGAAGCTCGTTTATATAATGATCGCATTGATTTTTAATAATTACCGCTGCTTGTGTGCTGGCTAAAAACTCGCTTGTTTCGGAAACTGATATTTTATTGAATTATCAAATATAGCAATAAATTTGCAAGCATAAATGGTATCTTCAAAGGAGGGAGTTTGTTAAAAAAAAAATACGAGTCCATACAATTTATGGTTTGATAACTGATTTAAAATTAATGGTGTATACTATTCCATACAGTTATAATCGTAAACAACACTAAATCGAACAGGTGTGGACCCTCTTGCGTTTCACGACTTTCTTCAATATCCAAGTTTTCCTTGTATAAGTACCTGTAATAAAAAACTTTTTCATGCGTCGCTGTATAATTATACGACTTTGTCTAGGGGTGTTTACGTAAAATCCATTAATTTCGTCACAGATAAACCATAAAAAGTTTAATTCATTCATTCATTACGCGAAAGTTTACTCTGACACTATAACCGAAATTAGGTTTACAAGTCTAAAATTTCACATGATTTTTATAGCAGTAAATTTTGTTATAAGTAATATTGTAAATATACTTCTTAAAGTTATTGCTCACATAATTATTGGTATAGAAATTAACAGTAATGATTAGCGGATAGAGAATTGTTGAGAAAAGATTTAACATTTGACAATATGAGATGAAATAACTATTAAATTGGAGAAACATATATAGAAATTATAAGTGAGAGAATCCCAACTAATATGAATTTAAAAATCATTCCAGAGCCGCTACTTCGACTTCGGCTACGAGCAGTACACGGACTGCGACAAGTACCACGAGCAGTCGGACGGCGGTTTGAGCGCCAGCACGCCAATGTTCGTGTCGGAGGTGATGCACGGCTCAGCCTGTCTCCTCCTCTAGACTACGCTGCGCCTCTAAAAGCAACACATACACACTATACTCGCCGGTATACGTCAAGGCGATATCAGCGGCGCGTCAGCGCGTTTCCGCCCGTACTACCTTTAAACTACTACCACATACATGACTAACGCACACACACACACACACACAGATATGTAACGTTGTCTTTCATTCTTTTTCCTCCCTCTCGTCGTCGCATCTTTGTGTCGCACGTGCGCGCGAGAAAGATAATTTCGGAGAGGAGAGATAAAACGCGAGCGCGCACGGGAGATTTTTCGAAAGATAATGCTTGTATGGACCAGAAGATGGGGAGTGGAAGGAGATGTGGCCGTGTCGCCGTTTTCTTTTTTCGTGCTTCCGCGCGCATGCATAAGGAGGCTTGGAGCCGGAAGCCCTCGCGAATTTTATGCTTTGGAAAAATATTGTAAGAGGATGGTTGGGTGGCTGGAGAGATAAAGCGATAGAGAGAGGCTGCGGCTCAGCCGTGGGCAATAGCGGATCATCTCGAGAAATTTCGTCGAGGGAGAGGGTCACATTGTTTTGTATAACGGAGCGGGTAACTAAGTTACGCGGATGATGCGGATTGGTTGCGTGTCTATTCTTTGCCCGTTCGAAATGTGTGTTGTATAGATATTGTTTCGATATTGTATACATTAGCCGGAAAGGTGTGTAGAATGAATGTTGATGACGGGGTTGGTGTTTTTATCTGGATACAATATCTTGACTAGATATTTTTCCATCCGTGTCTAGCGTTTGAAAATAATAGTAATGTACTTTTAAACTCAATTAGATACAGCCACTTCTAAGATATGTAGAAACAAAATGTGGAACGAGAAATGCGTATCTAGATATAAATTCCAGAAGATAATGTATCTAGATAATAATTGTTATCTTTCACGCTGAGAAAGTCGTTGAACCTAGATTAAACGCACTGTTTCGACAAGTACACCTTTTGTATCAGGGTACAGTTCTATGATTACATTATGCTTAGCCAATTAGATTATCATCGGATTATCTAGATACTGCCCATGCCTGATCCGCTCGAACATTCCTTTGTAATTTGTACGATGGAAAGACTCGGGGCATAAAAACACTTGGAGGAACTTTGTCGGCAAGGAGATGTGAAACAAAATGTATGCTATTTATGTAAAACGTGCTATTTAATGTGGAAACAAGCGTCTGATAGAAATAATAATGTGTGAGCGTCAGTGCCTGCATAATTGGCATATCTGTTTTTCACGTCATACTTGGCTATATTCTCAAGAACATGGAGACGAAGCGAAGCGAAAAGATAGAAAGAAAAAGAAAAAAGCCGAATAAAATGCTTTCATGAGGCGAAGGCTAGAGAAATTATTTTTTACGATTTTCAGAAGATAAAAGAAAAAAAAAAGATGATGAATCCGTGATGAGAAACGGAAGCGTCGGATGAGATTTTTCAAAGTAAAAAAGTTTCGTAAAGCATTTTTTTCGTTTCAATTTGCCTTTGAATTTCGAAGCTGTGATTTTCTTCTGTTTTTACGTAGGAAATAATAAAAATTGAAGAAAATTTTCAATAAATTTAAAATAATAAGGCTGATAGTCAAATTTTACGAGAAGCAGAATGAATTAATGTGTGACGCAAGAGAATAAAGGTGAAAAAAAACGAGTAAACACTGTCAGTCAGAGAGATGCAGACTGTGCTCGAATTATAATCAGTGAGATCAATCGTTATATTGTATACAAATTATTCAAAAAATTTCTTATAATTATTTAATGGATAAACATGTAAGTTTTACTGCGAAGAAATTGGAATTCTTTTGAAGCTCAATGTGTATCGAGACAAAAGAAAACATGAATTAATCAAGGCAAAGTATGAACATGTAGCGAGATAACGTAGAAATGTATTCAAGCACTTAACTTAAAAGAAAAAATTCACGAAATAAACGCTGCAACAACTGACAAAAATATAAACAGCAATGAAGAATTGTAACGCAAAAAACACGTTCTTATTATTAGCGACTTAGCGTCGAAAATTCACTCATGTCGATGAGGTAACCCGCGTCTATTTCTGTGTCAATTACACATATGCAATTGACTTTTATAGGGAACGAAACAATATGACCTATTTTAACGAGTAGAACCAATCTAAAAGAAAAACGTAAAATCACTTTAAAAATTAATTAAAAATTACATCGCGAAATCTCGGTATCTCGCGCTTGAAACACATGAAAGTAAATCATTGACGAGTATAAAAGTCGCGTATTGTCTTTGCAAGATAAGAGATCGCGTTACTTTGATGATTATACTATGTACTTGTAACAGCGCACACTTAAGTTTAAACAAAAAATAACCTCTTGAAATAAACGTAACTTCTAAGAATTCATAGGTGGTAATATTAAGACGTCTGATTTTTTTATAAAATACGAAAAAAAGAAAAGAAAGGAAAAAAAACAAAAAAAAAATAATATTAACTTTGTAGAACTGTTACTGCAGTACTGAACTTTTTTTACGACATTTCATTCTAAAATAGTAATACGAAACTTATTTAGCATTAGTTTCGCTTCCTTTGTTATTGAGTTCTATCTGAGTTGTTAGATGGAAGAATATATTCGTGGCACTAAAATATTACTGTAGATAACAAGATAGCAAGAAACATGGTTTTGTAATACTTGTACTTGACCATTACATTGTTTTTATACGTACAATGAAAAGGCATTTATTTTCAACAATTTGAAAATAAACTCTGATATATAAAATGTTCATTTATCCGTGATCTAATTTCATTATAAAAAGAAGTTACTCTACATGCATACTGGAGAACATTAAAACCACTGTTTTACAATTTTTATAAAGATTTTTTTACTTAAGGTCAAGAAAGAATCAAATCAAAATATGTTCAATTGATATTCCACTTTTTCTCAAGGACATATTATCAGTCTACTGTTGTTTATAAAGTAAAGAATGTGAATTCCTGTCACAAACCGTAGCGAAACTAATGTCTCTCATTGTTACAGAGAACCAGTGATTAAAAAGTTAAAAATAAACTTCAATAAGTAGAAAACATAATAGTATGTACCTGCCGAAAAATAATCCACTTCGATCTAACCCACTCTCGACTTTCGAAATGCAAAGCTTTCTGAAGGAATCAGAATAACAAGCGGAAATACCATGTTCAGCAAAAAGCTATGGATAAGACAAAAATAAATGAGCAGAAGTCCAGAGTGCACTCCGCGGTTTTTGTACTGAAAACTAAATAACTAAATAACCGGCCAACACTTTTTACGAGCCGATATATATTATATTCCGTAAGTTTCATAAACGTGACGACCATGCAATACCTAATTACCACATGAGCATACTTTAAATATTAAAAAAAATAACCAAACCTAGAGAATTCTTTTTCAAACTTCTTGAAGAAAACACTTATTTGCATTTTTCATTCTCATACGTTGAAATTCTGAGCGAATGTATAGACTTATTCAGGTATGGTAGTGTGTAACACAAGTATATGTAGCCTGTTCTCTTATTCTGTGTTTTCTATTAAGTGTTAATTTACATCAATATTATTTACTTCAATTATATCTGTTAATGAATATTAACTAAAATTTAAAGTATATTTGATAAAGCATAGCAAAAATGTTGGAAAGTGTTTTCTTGAAGCAATAAGAGCAACTGCAAATAAAACTTTCAATAAAGTACAAGTCGTCGCTTAACGAGCGTCGCTACACACAAACTACATGTCCAAAGAAGTAAAAGAAAAGAGAAAAGGAAAAGAATAAAAAAAACGAAGAAACATTACAAATGAAGCCTCAAGACAAATGCGTATAATTTCTCATGAAACTTTGTGCTAAGAATGCGAGTGTACTTGTTTAGAATATCCTAAACACGCCAACACAAATGACTGTCTAGTTTGTAAGAGTAACTAAGAAAATCCACTTGTGCTCTAGCGTCTAGAAACCATTTAAGAAGCAAAAGAAATAAATAATAAAAAAAAAATAAACAAGAGAATTCAATTGTTCAACTATTGTGAAATCGCGCCAGCATCGGTGAAACTCTTTGAGACGTGTACGATCACTCGCAAATATTTTTTGAACTCTTCGATGCGTACTGTAT
The DNA here is from genome assembly GCA_030522985.1 of Torymus sinensis. Classification (NCBI taxonomy): domain Eukaryota; kingdom Metazoa; phylum Arthropoda; class Insecta; order Hymenoptera; family Torymidae; genus Torymus; species Torymus sinensis. The sequence continues at coordinate 16,368 of JAPYZP010006362.1, forward strand.
ACAACTGAACATGTGGAAAGCAATTTGCAAAACCTTTTTATTGAATAAAAGCGAATCGTCGGAGAATGCGTAATAATGGAAACTACTACACTTACATGTAAGCGAAGCTGGGAAGCTTGAGAAAAGGTTTTTTCGTTGTTTTTTCGAAGCGCGCAAAGCTGAATCAAATATTTATAACGCTACATCCACTACAGTTGGACCGCAAAAACGTATATATTGTAAAGGGATAAAAAATGCAGTTTTCTTTCATCGGTCGATAATGTAACTCGTTGCTCGTGGAAGATGTTTATTGTGCGCGATGATGTAATAGGAAAAAAAACAAAAATTAAAAAAAAACAAAGTTTGTTGCAAAAAAACACAATATGTATTCTAACAAACAGCACCAAGTAAAACAGGGCCTAATTATATGCGAACCGTCTCTTCGTTTGCGTTGTATCTGGATCTTTTCGTTGATTTTTCGCGCCCGTCGTGCACCTACAGAACGGCAACCATGTTACTCTCGATCGCATATACGGTTGCGCCCTATACACGTTGTATTCTTACATGTAAAAGGATACGAAATGAGATTATTTAATAAATCATTGTTTAAACAGAATATCCATTGGTAATTTTTATTTCAGTGTAAACGTATATGTTATATTTTACTAGGGGAGGTGAAATGCAGATAATAACTTTTCATAAAATTTTCTGGAAGATGGTAATTAATGTAATCGCCCGCAATAATTTCTGAGCATAGTTATTGTGTTCTAAAAATGGCGTCGGTAAGGCAGGGATCGTGTCTATATGCTGATTCTTCAATATAAATATCTCTGAGTATATAGTTTTTATATCAGCGAATGAAAGAATAACAACTAAACGATTAGAAATTAATTTATTAAATAATAAAAATAGGGCTTTATATCCCTTAAGAAAATTGTGTTCAGCCATTCTTTCTATTAAATTAGTTTTTACAGTCGAAGAAAAAAATTTAACGCTCATTAACAAAATTATTTGCTTACATTGTTCATATACTTGATAAAAAATATATAGTTTTAGCGCTAGAGATGCTATAGATTATTAGTAGATCATTTTATATGATCTGTTCTGTTCTTGTTTATGGCCGTTACGGAACTCCGAGTTGCCATTATTCAGATGCGTTGCCCAGGGGCACTTATGTTATGCATCTATGCTTCAAATTGGGCGAGGTTCCCGTACTTACCCTCAGTGATAGACTATTGATTAGTGCATTCACCGCATCTAGATCAGTAGCCTATCACAGGTTGAATCGAGAACCTCAATCACAATCCGGGAGAATAGTTTCGAATCTTCGCCGCCGAAAAATTCGGGACACCTTTTTGAAAGTACTTCAAAAAATTCGAACCAACGCCCCTAAGCGACGTTTGTTTAATTCCTTAAGTACCAACTGAGCAAAACGCCGCCCTGCGATCATTTTATAGACACAGTATAGACTACGTATTTATTAAACTTATTCTCAAGTTACTGTTGAAAGCTGTTTTTTAATTTTAAAATATATTTCTACGGTTCTCCAAAACAAAAATCAAATTCGTAATAAATATGTAACGACAGGTTTTCAATTACTCTGCAAAAGTCTGAATCGGACGTTCATCC
>JAPYZP010006363.1:0-10677 GCA_030522985.1 Torymus sinensis
CGTGCTGGCGTTGACCTGTCCGTTAGGCAGAAGATCTCCCTGCTGAATCTGAATGTAGATTGTTTGGTTTTCGACTACAAGCCGGGCGCCAGTGACGACCCTAAATCATTGTCAAAGCAATTTAAAATAACGACCTAATGAATGCTAAAACTGCTATTAAAAAAAAACAATAAGTCGCTCTTACTTGTGATCTATGGTATCGGCGTAAACTGGATCGACACTTATATAGTACTTGTTCTCTGGGCAGATACACTGGCAATAATTACAATATGTCTGAACGACGCCTCTAAAACCACCGAACTGTACGTCCCGCAGAAACTCTTGCTTGCCATCTGGACAAGAGAGCTCGCCAACCTTGTCTTTAGGAACAAAGGACGTGTACCTATTCACAGCAGTTTTGTTGCTCTATAAAGACAAAATTGTTTATATGAATCTTACCTGTAAGGTATTTCGAGATATTTATTAAAAATTGCTTATGAAAATTCAAGCAAGTTGAGGTGAGAAGTATATTTTGGGATGAATGAAAAAATTAAATCAGTACTTACGTTGAGGCAAATGTAAGACAATTGATCATGTTGTTTGTGAAGATTGCCGCAGCCAACCAGATTGTTCGGGCACTTGCGTGTATTTCTGCATAGACTTGGATTTGTTTCGCGATGGCCGCAGTCATCAACCTTCGTGATAGCTGAACACCTGGTTTCTTCGCACGTGAACCCACGATTGGCGTAGACATCCTCATTGAACATGTACTTGGAGAAGGCCATGGGCTCGTGGTATGGGCCGTCTATTGAAAACATTAAATTTGTTATCGGTGAACGATATATACACTAAGTAATGAGTTATATCATAAGTTCCTGTATGGAAATAATATAATATGTCTGAAACCGTACCTTCTATACAGTTTAATACATTTTCATACAAAATAAAATAAATAAATAAATGAATTATGTTTTTACGTTTATAAAAATGTAATTACGTTTTTACGTTTTTCACATTTTATACATTCTATAAAACGTAATAAACCGTATGAAATTGTATAAAATCGTTGCAAATCGTAAAAAACTGTATAATAATGTTAGAAACCATATGAAACAGTATTAAAACGTATCAAAACGTGTTAAACGTATAAAGTTGCCCAGAAACCAATGTTTAGATCCGGTTTTATACGGTTTCATACGCTTTCATACAGTTTTGTACGGTTGTATTATCTAACTCATTAATTTGGGTTAGATATATAAACAAACAAACGGATTTTCTACCTGGTTTGTTCTCATAACGAGGAGTTTTGGGTGCATCACACCTCCAGAATTCCCGTGACGCGGTAGCCATAATCGCCTTGAACCTGCGCACAGCAGTGTTGTAGTCCTCTCGCACATGTTTGCGCAGGTCGGTTCTAGTGTCGTTGAAAACATGAGGATTGGTTCCTAAAGAAGAAAATACGTTTTCATAATATTGAGTAAAATTTATGCAATTCCATCGTTAATCATGGAACACGTTATAACTTACTGTAACGCTGCACAAAATCGTACATCATGTTCTTGGTCATGTAGTACTGGGCCATGGCTATTTTGAGTTTAACCATCAGACTGTCAAGCAACTGTAGATGCGACATTTTCGTTTCGCAGACATTCTCGAATAACTAAGGAAGCAAAAGATAAATATTTAATTAACACTGGGCTTTTGACTAAAAAGAAGAGAACATATTGTAGCGTTCTAAATGTAATCTAACCGTCAAGCCCTGAGTGAAGTTCTTGGATAGATAGGAGGCGGTCGTGTCGTCAAGCAGCATACGCTGGACTTCGTATATATCATAGTCAATTGCAGATTCGAGAGTCTTCCTGAAGTTTATATATTTACTCTTGTCATCTTTCTCTTTGAGCTTCTTCAGTGCCTCGATGTCATTCTTGTCGATGTTCTGCTCCTTTGCCTCGATGTCCTGCTTCATTTGCAGGGCCTTCTTAAACACGAAGCCGATATGATTAACATGCTCCTGCAGTTTGTTTCGCTTGGTGACGTGATCGAAGATGGCCGGCAGATTCTTCAGCGTCTTTGATATCTCCCCGAGCTGGTACTGAACATCGTCGTTCATCTGCTGTACTGCCAGGAGAGTTTGATCAGCTGTCTCGGGCTTAGCATCGAGCTTGCCATATAACTCTTCGATGAACTGGAACAAGCCCGTGACGGATGAAGTTGTACCGATGAGATCACTGATTTAGCTGCGAAGTCACGAGAAGGGTGAGGATAAGTGGCGCTAATTTTCCCGCCATTTTGAAGCGTTGACGTGTGAGTACCTGCAAATAAAAGAACCATTACACTTTCAAAGAAACAATTTTCGCTTTAGTCAAAATATAAGGCTCTCCCCAGAAGCGGTCGTGCCTAAAAAGCCTGCGCGGATCGACCGCATTCTTATACATTGAAATGGTAGTGCCAAAAGTTTAAATATTTTTTGCGTTTAATATACACAGTAATTTTAATGAGAGAACTTTTGCCCATGTAGAACTTGTAGAGGTTTTTAAAGATATAATAACATATAACTATATAATAAACTTTTAATAAAATAATTTAAATTCAAAAATTTTACAATTATTGAACAAAAATAAGTATTTCGTGACTTACTTGTGTAATAGACAATCTATTAAATGTATGTCTGCTCAATCACCGTTTTGAGACACCAGTGATGGTTTTCACTGGTGAGTAATAGTTCATTTTTCAAAAACTCCGTCTTTATATACTCTTTGACAATTTTTAACAGATGGATGGGACATGTTGAACACTTGTGTATACGTATTCACACTTCACATGTTAAGACAATTGTAATCAGCAGTACAAAACATTGGTACTCAGAGACCGGTGTTGTATGTACCTTAGCACAGTGTGCCTTGCACAGATCAAGGAAGTTTACATTCAATAAAGTTTTATATCTAAAAGTTTTTTTAACAATTTTGTTTATTTCTCAATATTCTCTTTCAATTTTATTAATCCAGTTGTCTTGATAACATAACTCTTTTTTATATGGAAAATTTGTTCAAGATGAGCCATTTTTTCGAGGAATAATATTAGAAGAATATTCATTGCGTCCTGACTGAATAGCTAATTTGCATACTTCCAAATTTACATTATAGCGTATTATTAATCGTTTTTTCCCAATTTTTTTTCGCAGCTACTAATTATTTGTCTGTTTAATCAAGCCAATGCTATCTTTGGTGCGACTTAGTATCTTTGAGAGGCTTTTGTATTTCGAATCCATTTATCATTTTTCTTAATATGTTTTCTTATCTATAAGTATTAATACAATAAGAAATTATTACAATAGACTGCGTGACAATATTTCACTTCTCGTCCTTGGAAAAACTTTATCATAATGTAAGAAGTTGTTCGGCGTTTCTATTTATACGTATTATTATATAATAAAAAATCAAATAGTTTAATAATTAAGAAAGATTTTGTAACATTTTTTTTATGTAAACATTATAATTAAATAAATATTGAAAAAATTGACTCCTTTGAACGTACATCATACAATCGAGAAGAATGCATAAACTTTCAAATCTAAAATAAACTCGAGAAAACTAACTTTTATTCTTTGTCCAAAATAAAAGAATGTTAATTTCTCGTAAAGTTGTGAAACTAGTTTAAAGTTAAGCATTGAACATAAAAATCGAGATGCACTACAAAATAGTAAGGAACGGTATACATATACGTCTAAAGTATAACTTCCGAAGAAAGAAAACATTTTTTTAATTCCTGCAAAATCTCGCTCGCTTATGCTTGTTCAAGATCATTTTTCTTTTCTAATGTATAGAAATTAATTTTTGCAAAGTAATTTCACCAAAATGAAAAAGTCGCTTAATAGAAAAAAGGATTTTTATATAAAAAGAACTATGTTACAAAGTCCTTCTCATTATAATTATATTTGATACAGAAATAAAGTTGGAAACGTGTATCAAAAAACGTTTTTGACGATTTTAGCTCATGAAAATTCATGTGAGATATTTGTAAGTTCATTCATATATTTACTTCCTTTAGAGGAAGCTTTGTTATGGTGAAAAAAAATTTTCAAGAAAACATGATAGAAATATTGCATAAGACATTTTTCTCTATTCTTAAATTATTTTCGGACCGGATTTGTAAAAAATGATCTTCTTTGCATACCCTAGATCAGTCTTATTAACTTCATTGCGCAATTCAGCGTTGTATTTACATTGACTATCGGTATTCGATCAGCTGCTACGCATATATACCTGCGGTGATATGATTGTAACTGAATGATACTAGGCAGAATTTTATTGCTTTGAAAAGCACGAAGACGTTTTATAATTTATTAATAGATGTTTTATATTTTCAGTATCATTGCAACACTAAGAATTTTACCCGATTGATGGATTGTCGTGAATTTGTTGGCTGCTTTAGATTCTCTTAGATTTATTTTTGTTCTATTACACATGCAGTGTCATTTTACTGAATTGAGATAATATTTTATTGATTCAACATTATTTTCAATAACAGTGATTTTATCCGAGTATTGCATCAATAATGTTGCAACCCCCTGAATAGACTAATTTATATATAGCAAAGAAACCGCTATGCTATCGAATAATTTGTGAGATATAATATGAAGACAGATGTTGTGATAGGAAAAAATTTTCGAACAATAATAACAGAAATTTCGTTCGAAAATTTGTTTGGGTACCGTTTATATTTGGGCTCAAAACTGTGTAGAATGGTATAGATTATTACATTGCGCAGCGCAACGCAACTATCTCCTTATAAGACATAATTCAATATATTTATTTCGATAATACAGAATTTACCATGTTCTGTCGATAAAACAGAGTACAGGAATACTACTTACATAGCTTATCAGTAAATGTTGGTAATTAATTACCAACATTTACTGATTTTTCAAATTAATTTTGTTATATGTATTTTTTTTCTAATAAGATTCGAGCAGAGGCACATTCATTGAAGTCAACCGATTGCACGTGTACTTCAATAATTTTGAAAATACGAAAGTTGTTTGAGAAATTTGAAAAATCAAATACAGAAATCTGTAAATGAGTAAATAACTATACCTAACAAAATTATTTTAGTTTTTATTTTAATTATAGAGTACTATCCACAGTTTCTAGCCAGAATTCATTTTATATTTATAACTTATGAACTTATTTTCATGCAGAGCTTTTGTCGGAATAAAATCGATCTAATATAGTAGTTCTGAAAATATAAAAGTACAAAATATGTAATTACGTACTCCCTGCACATACACGCATATAAAAATTTTTATTGAATCGTACAACTCATTTTTGCATAAAATGCTTTAAAAGACATATTTAAGAATTTTTTTTTAATTTCTTTTTTATTTTCGGAAGCCTCCTCCATGAGGAGGTATTTTCAACTTGCGATATACCGATTATTTCATCTTATATGAATAATTATTTTAAATGAATGAAACTATATTACAATGAATTTTAGAAGAAAGGAAAATATTATGTATAACAAATCAAGTTGAAATTTGGTAGTTAATATTAATATTTGATAGTAAGAAAGCGCAAAGCCAAAGTGGAAATATAAAATAAGAATGAGGCTAAAGATAATTATTGAGAAAAAGAAAAAATTTACAGATGTAAAGATAACTAATTTATAATAATTAATTTTATAATAGTATAAAAAAATTCATTAAAACATGGTAGAAATGTTTTATACGACATTTCGAACCAAAATATTACTATTTTTAGAATATATCCATTTGCAGGTGCGTGCGTGCGTGTGCACTTTTGTTTATTTTCTTTTTTGAAATTTCATTTCCTTTTTTTCTTTATAGCGACTTGGATTTTTTATTTTCTATTTAGACAAGTCAAGTATGAGGATAAAATTGTCTTCTAATTAAAATTTAATAATTTAAAAATTATTTAAATTAAATAAATGAATTTAGGTGTTGTTTATACCTATTTTAAATAAAAGATTAAAAAAAAAATACATGTAAGAATCTTATTTTTCATTCACATTCGTCATTGCTTTTTCAGAAAAGTTTTATTTTTAGAGATATCATAATTAAAAAACGCAATTTAAAGGACATTTTAAAAAAGTATACTTAAATATCAATAAATTATGAAATTTCTTCTAAGATCTATAAATCAAACAAAAATATGAACCCCGGAATAATGTACACAGTCAGTATAAGTACTGCGCGTCAAATTAGATCGAGCGAGTAATCTTTGATAAATAGTTGCCCCCTCGAAATGCCACTTAATTACGAATCAGCTTACAGTTCAGCGCTTCGCGCTCGGGTCAATATACATTGGGACGAGGAAGTTTTTGAATCAACATCCGTTCTGCGGTAATCACACATCTGTGTTTGCGTTTGCTCGCCGTTTTTTCCGAGCCCCCCCCCCCTATACGTAGCTAATTACATGCGAGATTGCAAATCGATGCACGTAACGCTGTCTTTCAGGTAGGAAGAGGATTTGAGGAGTTAAATCACTTATATAAGAAATATAGTATGATATATAGATATTTATTTATCACTGCGTTAACACACACATTATAAAGCAACAGAATATATCGTCATAAACTGTTATAGTCTTAATAAATATATATATATACATTTCAACATCAAAACGTCATCATATAATACACAGCCCTTTTTTTGTTTTCTACAGGTCAAATAGACATCGCGATAATAATTTGCTATCATTCCACTGAGTTGAAGACTCTGCAAGATTTCGTAGCCGGGAATGCATCGCTTCGCTCATCGTCGAGGGCGTAGCGTCGCCTGGGATGATAGCTGCTGGCCGTGAACCCCGTGACCAGGACGGTGGTGCGCGGCGTGGGACCACCTTTCCCATGACCGAACACCAGCCGCAGCGCCAGCTTCTTTTTGGTGCTTAGCGGCGGTGATGACTTCCAGCCCGAGTGGACTTTCGTTTGCTGATGAGATGATCCGATATCTTCGCGTTTGATGGCGGCTTGTGGCTCCGATTTGATGATAGGCTTCTTCTCGTCCTTCTCTTCGCTTCTTCGCTTCTCGATCTTCGGACTTTGCTTCTCGGACGCAGTATTTCGCTCGCGCTTGACAGTCACCTTCTCGTCTTCCGTGTCCGAGTCTGTCGAGATCACCGCTCGTGATTTCGGCTTTGACCTCGAACTTTTCGATTTTCTAACTCTCCTCGGTAAAGGCTTCACCTCGGACTTCACCGTAGGTAATTTTTCCTCCGTTGTAACGGAGGATTTTGATTTTACACTTACGCTGGATGAATGTTTATGCTCGGATTTGACGTTTGCACTGGATGAATGTTTATGGTCGGATTTGACGCTTGCACTGGATGAATGTTTATGGTCGGATTTGACGCTTGCACTGGATGAATGTTTATGGTCGGATTTGACGCTTGCGCTGGATGAATGTTTATTTTTTGATTCTGCAGAGATTTTTGGGATCGTTATTTTGCCGACTGAATTGACAGGAACCGATTCCTTTAGTGTCTTTGATTTTGTCGGTTCACGCGAGCTTTTCTTTTCTACAGTGACCGGTGCACTTTTCTTTTCGACGGTAATCGGTGCACTTTTCTTTTCTACGGTTATCGGTGCACTTTTCCCCTCTGTCTGCTTTACCTTATTACGATGATCAGAATCCGACCTAGAATTCGATTTCTCACTATTATTAGATTTCTTTGGTATTCTATACGTTCCCGATGTAATCGACCCCATCCCGCTGACTCCAGCTTTTTTCACCTCACTCGCCCTTACGTCTGCACTGCTAGTCGATTTCCTCTCTAACTTATATGGCTCCGGTTTATCGCTTATCGATCTACTTGGCACTCGCGAGCTTTTCTCTGACCTAGACACCGATTTCTTTTCTTCTTTACCCTCGACTTTTGATTTCCCATACTCGACATTTCTATCAGAACCCGCCTCATTATCTTTCAATTGCAGCTTAATATATTTCTTCGGTTGTTCCAGATTATTGTCCTTAATCGGCGAAGCTTTTCTCTTCTTCTCGACAGCAGCGGCTGTCTGGCTTACCGATTTCGCTTTCGGTTTCACTCGGTTAGGTCTTTCTGCTTCCACGTCATCGTCAGAATCGCTTAGCAGTGTTCTTGTTCTTTTCGCTGACTTTTTCTTCAACTTTTTCGGCCTATCCGCTCTAACCGCCTGGTCTGCCAAGTTCGAGCTTGCGCACGACACTATCTCGCTTTTCAATTCCGAGCGCTTCGTTACATCAGCCTCCTTCTTTGATACTTGCTGTGTATTCTTCGCGTTCGCGTCGAACTCCTTTCCCGACTCAACGCTCAATTTCTTTGGACTCTTTACACTAGATATAACGTATTTTACTTCCTCTTTGGCAATTTTTTCCACCGCTACCTCAATGCTCACCTTTCTCGGACTTTCGACTTCAACCTTTTTCTGAGGTTCAGTCTCGAGCTTTAATTTTTCGGGACTCTTCGCTCTCGAACTCTCCGCTTCAACGTCAGCTTTCTTTGACAACGTTTCCTCCTCCTCCGAGTCCGAGTCCGAGCTTGACGACGAGCTTGACGACGAGCTTGACGACGAACTTCCCGAACCCGATCCGGAACTTGAGCTGGAGCTCGAATCCGAGTCGCTCGAAGACGAGTCGCTCGAAGACGAGCTCACCACCGCCGATTTTTCCACCGGCACTTGCTGCACGGACACTTGCTGCACGGGCACTTGCTGCACAAACACTTGCTGCACGGGCACTTGCTGCACGAACACTTGCTGGACGGGCACTTCTTCAACCGCTATCACCTTCTCCTCCATCATCGGCCCCTCGTCCGCGCTATCGGTATCGCTATCGGACAGGTTTAATTGAGTCCCATTCAGCCTTATCGGTTGCGCTCGCACGGCTTCAACTTTTGTCTCCTTCGGCGTTTCCTCCTCCGAGTCACTAAGCCTTCCATTCGGCAAAATGCTGCTAATAGCGGCTCTAATGATCGGCTTGACTTTCGTCCTCACCACCGGTGTAGGCACTGGCACTGGCACTGGCACTGGCATTGGCTCCTGTACTGGCTCCGGCGTCTCTTTCTTCTCATCATCCGTCTCGGAGCTGTCCGTGTCCGAACTAGAATCTGAGCTGGACGAGCTGTCCGAATCGCTCGAGGAGGACGACGAGGAGGACGAGGAGTCCGACGAGGACGACGAGAACGACTCGTCATGTTTCTCCGCACTATTCTCCACTTTCTCCACCACTGGCTCAACAGTCGGCGCAGGAGCTGGCTCCACCTCCGACACTTCTAGGTCGCTGAGCACCGACAGCGCATCGTCGGAAAAGTCCTCGACGGGTGTAGGTACGGGGCCCATCTCCAGCAATATCTTTTCCAGCGTGTCGGTCAGTGCCGGGTGTCGTCCAGTATTGGGGATCTTCAGGACCTCCTCTTGGCTCTCGGGGATCTCGAGGACCTCGTCTTGCCTCTCGGGGATCTCGAGGACCTCCTCTTGCCTCTCGGGGATCTCGAGGACCTCCTCTTGCCTCTCGGGTACTTGGTGACCGAGCGGTGCGCACCGCGGGATCCGCGGCAGCTCCGCAATGGCGTTCGCCGCGTTAAAGAACCGGCTGTCGTCCTGTCGCGGTGCGGCGGCGTCGTTGAAGAGGCTCTGCTGCTCGATGGCGAGGCGAGCCATCGGCGAGTAGCCGCTACAGTTGTTCCGGGCGTAGTAGTCGCTGGGTGGCGAGATACCCAATCTGCCGGGCAGCTGCTGCGACGATGGCGGCGTGCGGATCTTTGGCACAGACGGCCGCATCGGCCTCGTCGGCTGTCGCTTTGTCTGCTCCATATCGTAGATATTATTGTTGTTGTTGTTGTTGATCCGGCGGAGGTTCTTCTCTCGCTGGTTCATTCTCTTGGTCGACTGCAAGAGTCGTCTTGCTTCTGCGTCCATTATGTGCAGGCCGGCTTGGCTCGATCTTCAGCTGGGAAAAGCGTCGTTTCACTGAGCGCACACTGCTGTTGTGTGTGCGAGTGTGCGAAGGTACTGTATATATACACGGTGCGACGACTATGTTTTTCCCAAAAGATTGTGGATATCCCCACCCTATCGGACCCTTCCGCCTAATTTCTGCGTCGAGCGCGTGGGCAGGTCAATGAGGAGCTGCCGGAGTAGGTATACGTATAGGGCCCTGCGCAGAGAGTGCGAAAGGGAGGGAGGAACATTGGGTCTTTTCACTGTGTACTGTGTGCTCGGCTGCGCGCCCGCAGCGGACCTCCCGCTGCGGGGGGCACATCGCTCTACTAGGCTAACTGTCTCTCCGGCTAGACGGATTATTGGCGTTACACTTTATGTTTTCGTATTTAGGTTGAACACTTTCTACAATTAACGTCATTGGCAGTCTAATAAATTTCATTTGTGTATAGGGCGGGATTCTACTCTCTCACTAGTTTCTTGTGGTGGATGCGCGCCCAAACATCATTGTCAAAAACAATGTACCACTGACGTACAAGGAGATAAGATCCCGAGTGTTTGGGGCTTGACTCATAAGGGCTATATGTTGTGCTGCTCTGTAATGGTTTGCCGAGTCATCCTCAGCAATTTCACAAGTCAATATAGATTAGTCGCGACACTGTGCTACCGATCGGCGCGTTACGATGCTTCTGTCGCGCCGATCACGCTGCGAAGGTGATGTTAAAACATTTTCTGTGTGTGTGTGGGAGCGTGTGTGCGTGTGTG
>JAPYZP010006365.1:0-13915 GCA_030522985.1 Torymus sinensis
GCGCAGTGCATAATTACAGGCGCGCGAGCGCGAAGAATCACCACAGCCATCAAGCTCCTTCTCCCCTTTTCATCCCTCAAGCCGGAGCCCGCAACGCCGTCACGGAAATCTTGAAGTTCCACGGAGTCTATCAATCACCCAGAGTCCAGCCCCCCGCCTCCCCCCGACGCCGGGCGCGGCGGTCCAGCCCCCGCGCCATCTGCGAATTCCTCGGGGGCACTCCAGCACCGGCGCGGCGAGTTCGTCAAAGGCGCGTCGCCCGGCTCTCTCTCTCTCGTCCTCGTCTTCCGGCCCCTAACCCCCGTCCGCGAACTTTATGATCGCGAATGCTCGGACTTTACGATCAAGGATGAGAGTATGTGTGCGTGTATATATAAACGCGCTGGCTCCGTGCGCTCTAACGACCTGGCCCACGTTATACGGAGCTGGTAGCTGTATACTATGTGCGCAGAAAGGAAGACGGGGAAAACAATTCGTAAGCGGTTCGCGCGCCAGCCGCGCCTGACGGGGCCGTCAAGCCCCCGCGAGAGATATCCTGACGGGGAACGATCTTAGATATAGGTAGGCGGGATATTTTTGCACCTCCGCGCGAGAGGAGCTTGCGCTCGTTGTGATTTAGGAGCCCGATGGCGTTTACTGCGGCGCATACGATGGCGAGAGATGCATGCCGCGCCTCTAGATGGAAATGGCGGGATTTATAACGTTGGAATATCGTTCCGTATATTTCTGGTTTATAATTTATACTGATTGAATAATAAGTAACGATAGAGAGGCCGATGAAATTGTTCGTATCGCCTGGACGTTTAAAAAATTTAAACTTATGAGAGCGAAACTTTATCCATTTTCTTCTCCGCGAAATTACTTTGGATTTACTTTTGAAGCCCCTGTATTGTTCGTGTTAGCTTTGCGAACAAGTAATTGCTCATGATTATAAGTTTAATTGAATCTCGAATAATGATTATATATGCTTGTATATATACCGAAGCACAACAATGGGTTTTTATCAAACGCATTTTAAAGTGCTTCAAAGCAAGGGAAATTAATTTATCGTACGGAATCGCACGAGACTTATTCCAATGCAATTAACTTGATATTGAAAGGAAGAACTCTTAAAATCAAAGGAATTTTAATTGCTAAATGTTTCATCGACTCTTCGAGCACTGTGGTAAAAAAGTGAACTCGTCCAAGTAATTCAGCTTCTCAGCCGCACCTACGACTCTCTAAAAACTCCCTACCGCGAGTTCCACCCCATCCAACAAATTGATTCTTATAAAGCTCTCGGCCGGCGGTGGAAGAAGAAGCACTTTAAATAATTCATACGCGCACGCGGGGAGAGAGGGAGAAAGAGAGAGAGAGAGTCCCATGCACTGTCGGGCACCGGCAAAAAAGTCTACGTGTACAGTGGCGTCGAGAAAGAGAGAGAGGGAAAGAGGAAGAAGCCCATCGACTGATATCGAGTTGCTCGGATGGCAAAAAGACGACGGTCGCGCGCGGAGAGGAAGAAAAGAAAAGGGGTGGGTATATGTGTGTGCGCGCAGGGGAGAAACCCAGGGACGATCGAAGGTGGGCGCGCGCGGTTATCGGGGCTGCTGACGAAACGTAAGCCTCTCCGTGATTGCCTCGCGCGCCACCGGTACGGCAAGACATCGCGGTTATTTCTTTAATTTGCTCTAAGAGTCGGCTTGGGGAGTAAACGAGGAAGTTCTCGTGGTTTCCTTTTTTTTCTTTTTCTGAGGCTAATTTGAAATCATGTAATTGCTTGCTGTTTTATTTTTATGGTTTGACAGTTTTGTTTTAGTACATGTGAAAACTCGACGATTGTGTTCACGAAGAAGAATGTTAATGTTTGATAATGATTGTTGATGATTATATCTTTTAAATTGATTCATCATAAACGAAAGCTTCACTTAATTTGTAGAAGGTAACTGGAGGTTATTCAACCTTAGATGTAATTTCGCCACACACAAATGTGAAAAATATGGCTTCTAAATTATTTAAAAATCTTTCCAATCATTTTCACTTGTTTGTAGGAGAATTAATCAGAAAAACTGGCCGTATTAGCTAGCTACATAAGCTAAAGGCACGCTTATCCAGTTTTTTTTTATTTAGCTGTCAGTAAGACTGATTTCATTTTTTAAGTATCGGAGCTTTGTTTTACCTTGAGAGAGATTGTATTTTAATGTATGTTTATACATTTTTTTCGATGTTGCCTTAAAAAATAAATAAAAAAGGTTTTTTGGATTCAATTGGCCGAACTTACAAGACCGCTCATTTAGTCAAGGAACTTGGAATGAAGAAGAAAACTTTATAATAATATAATTTACGAGTAGTAACAATAATCAAATTTTTTTTTTAAATATATTACCAATAACCATTTAAAATGTTATTTTTAAAATGCAAGTTTAGCTTTTAAATATGACAGACTTTTTACAGAGTTGAAGTCCTAAATATATGGTATGGCATTTTTTAATCAAGAATAAATTTATCCTATTTACCATTTATCGTATTTGATTATATAACTATAGAGAAAAATAATATAAAAATTAAAAACTTGACCCCGACGTGATTTGAACACGCAACCTTCTGATCTGGAGTCAGACGCGCTACCGTTGCGCCACGGAGTCGTTAAAAATTGTATTTGGAAAATCGATACTTTGCTCCACATATTATATAATTTTATTATTTGAATGATATCTTCAAAATATTAAACGAGTGTATAATAGTCCTACTTTACGACTAACACTGTTTAATCGGTGGAACGTGTTAAAATAATTAATATAAAAAAAGAATATTTATTTATCTTTTGAACAAATTCAGTACTCCTGCATAATCCAGTAATACATATACATACATTTTATCGTTCTACATTTCACCGTCAAACTTTGTAAACCGATGTATTACTAGATTGCGCCAGGGCAACTGATATTATTCAACCACTATTAATTTTTAAAATACATATGCAATACATAAACAATATGTTTTAACGCCAACAATTATAATACTGTAAGTTTTAATCTTCAGTAGAAATTCAGATCTTTTAATAGCAAATATAGGAATAGATTGATGAGAAACGCTGAAGAAAATGAGTTACAGTTTTCTGCCATAAGTGAAACGCCTTTTTATTCTATTTCTCATATATTTATTAGTGTAACGAAAGTAACAATGTCGATACTGAAGCTCAAAGCGGTAAAGTCGTGAAAAACCTTACATGCTAGTAACAAATGCTAATTCACTATGGTGATAAAAAGAATTGGTTTATATCTACCAAAATGATTCTGTAAACATATTGAAGTTTGCTGTAGATTATATATAAAATATAATTAGGTTAATTATCGGTTATCATCGAAGATTAAATAACAGGAAAAGATTCCATTTAATACATACTTTTTATCAATACTTAAAAATCTTGAGAAACTAAATGTCATGAGGCCATATACAGCTTACGACGCGGTTAACCAATTAATATACACTATAACTAATTTCCAGAATAGTTTAAAAATAACATTATTTCAAATCCCTAAATTTCATTTGACATATAACGTATGAAACATTTGAATTGTATACAAATAAACTAATAAGAAAGTGCATTCTAATAAGTTCTCACTGCTCGAAGAAAAAAAACTACTATCCGTTCAATTTCATACTTGGCTTAAAAACGGGCAGCCAATACGTAGGAAACAAGGATCGCGGTTGTCAAAGGGAATCCCCAAGGGGCCAACCGCATAAAATTCCCAGAGCGAAATAAAAATTCATTATAATTTTTTCCATTCCAGGAGGAAAATTCGAAGTCGAGCGGGGAGAGCCGTGATGTAAATAAAAGGGAGTGAGGGAGGGAAGCCAGAAAACAGTCGCCTCGTAGGAAAGTTCGCGGATCCAATCATCGGGGGATATTGTGGGCTCATAACTCGCGAGACCGTTTCTAGGCGAAGTGTTGCAGTCCTCCTCTCTCGAGGACTTTCGCCCTATCTTCGCCTTCCTCTCTCACTCTCTCTCTCTGTCTCCCACCCGCTTTCTCATCCCAGCAGAGTCGAGCGAGCAAAAGAGAAAGGAGAGGGAGACCTGCTGAGTTGTGATATGAATTGTTTCATGCCCTCGCTCTCCCCAACCTTTTCCCCGGCGTTACTTCCTCCCTGCGAGCATTTCAGTTTTCTTTGACGATCCTTTACAGCACCCGGGGATAAATTTCTCTTGGCGTGGCATCAGCGGGTCTTGTCTCACTCTATATATACACATCGCGCTCGCTAAAATCTCGTTACCGTCGATTTTCAGAGCCCGGCGAGGATGGATGATCCGATCCGCCTTTAATTACTCGGAAATTTCGCTGATTGTTTTAACGAACGGATATTTTTGTGGCATATCAGGAAATTGGATTTTGAGAACGTAACTTATTACCAGTGGCAATTAGCTGTTTAAAAATCTAGTTTTTGTTAATCTAATCAGAAAGGTCAGTCTCAAAATTTGCTGGCGATTTAAGGTCGATTCAGCTAAAATACTTAAAGAAAACCATTACAAAAAGAAGATAAAAATAGTCATTCGAAAAAAGAAAATACGTGTTTTACATTATACTACAATAACATATTTATATACACATTGTGAAATTAAATTAAATAAAATGAAAAAAGAATGTTGAATTAATACACCCCTGCTATTTATACAACAGATTTGTGTACACAAAGTATGTATACTCATATAAAGGAATATCATTGTTTTTGTCAGATATAAAAAAGCAAACATCATATCGAGGTGTTTTGGAATGTATATTTCTGTATTAACGTATTATAGTTCTGTCGTAGAAATAGCATCACCCGAATTAATATTTTTTTAATAATCGAAAGAATTGTAAGGGACTAGACCACAACAACAAACATATCTATGTAATTTCAACTCTCAAAAATAGTTTTAACATATGACAAAAAAAAGAAAAAAGTCATTGAATTCTTAGCTGCTCCAAAACGCCGGGCAAGGCGGACACCACCCTAGGGAAAATAAAATAAAAATCGACTAAATCGAAAACAATTCTATAATAATTGTATTGCAACTTAGATAAAAAGAAAAGAAAATTATGCAACTACAGCTCTGAGAAAGTGTTAAAAAATATAAAAAATTAACGGAATTTAAAAATTTTTAAAACTTACCAAGCAGGAGTGACACCCTGTGATAAATTAATAAAAAATAGATTACATAAAAAAATAGAAGCATGAAATTCATAGATTAGCAATGTTTTATATTATTATTAATGTAAAATTAAATAAATTTCAATGATGAGAAAAAAATGTTCTTGTTGGGAGTCCATTTTGCCCGGTCCGTCTTGCCCGGTATGTGCATAAAGAGAATTTGGTTGCTTATAAAAAATGTAAAAAAAAATTATTCTTGATTTTAGACAATGGGTTTATTAATGTATGAGTAAATGCAATTGCCTATTATACGAATTTTGGAGTTCGTTGAATGATAGGAGCGAAGAAAAGGCTCACTTTCTTACCTTGACAACGTCGTAAGCCGGGCTACGATAATCAATATTTATTTTTCTCGACAAAGTTATCACTCCTAACATCGCTCACATACTGAGACTTAAATCCTAGTATCATAAACAGTGTAACAAAATTTTTCCCGAATTTTCGCTGCAGCACATATCGAAAAAATAGCCTATGTCCGTCTTTCCCGGTATGTCCATCTTACCCAGGTCTCCCCTATTATATTCTAAACCTTGAGAGCTATGGTAGTTCAATCGTCAAAGGCCTCGGCCTTTCGACTCGGAATGTTTGTTTACCCAAACAGTACCGTGTTCGAATCCCGGCCTCGGCCATTGACTATAGCACCTCTCTGAAAAGTTTCTCAAAAGTCAAAATTTTCACCTGCTCATCTTGCTGTAGCTCTGGTGGTTCGGAACCTATCTAAAACTGTAGGTCTCTATTATTGTGTCAGTTACTGACGGAGGCCCATTACATTCATAGTACTCTCTATAGCGCAGTAATACAGAGCTATGTAAGACTCACAAAGGGAACTTCAGATAGCTATAAAATATACAAAATAATAAATATTCTAAACCCTCAAGAAATAACTTATGCAAAACGGAACATCAATTTTATTGCCACATTTGTAAGTACATATATAAATCCTCAGATCCTTTATATAATAAATGTTCGTGTATCACAAATTCAAACATTAAATATACTAATTTCTATCATTATTGTAATAACATGGTTTTCTTTTGCGTTGTTCGCGCTTGTAACATTTTGTAAAATTTTTAGCAGAATTAATTAATATATGACGTTTAAATCTGATAAAATGTTGTGTTTCATGTATTATTAATATCTCACTCACGAAATATACCTTCCGTTTAACCTATTTCTAAAATGAAACATTTTCCAAAACTGAATAATCTTGACGTTGTATCTAACGAAAGGAGAATTTGGAAGGTAGAAAAAGAAAATCTCCCCCACGCAAGCACACGTTATCGCTAAGCAAACAAAATGCCGCAAGTCACACAGGCTGTTATCAATCAATTTCGCCCACTTACTCACCATCAAGGCCGTCGTCGCGTGTGTCAAACGGATCATTGGCTATTAGTTTGCCTGCGCATCGCTCACTGCATCACGAAGCAGCGCGGCGTACTCTGGCCCGGCAATAAAAACGGGACGAGGGAGTAGTTGGTATAGGGTGTAAGCATAAAATCAAGCGCACGGCGATCACGCAACGGATTCGCCACACGCAGGAGTACAGGAGAGAGCAAGGGAAGCTCGTGCACCTCTTTGCGTGTGTGTGTGACGCGGGAGCAAAACTCCGGCGGAGCATGCAATGATACGTGTATGTATAAGCGACGCGCCGTGAATGCACGAAGAGAGCTCGGAGGGGGGGGGGGGAGAAAATTAGAATCGGCGCTGGTAGCTGCGAGGGTAAAGCTCGCTCGGGCTAATCGAGTTTTCGTAATTTGAATAAATTGTTTCGCTGCATATTTTCGCACTAAGCGACGTTACGTGCTTGTTTTGTACTCTTATACCGCGGCCGAAATTGCTGCGGAGTAAGCGCACAAGTGAACGCGCTCGTTTGAATTCAGTGGAGAACTGGGTCACCGGCGCTTTCGATTCTTTGTAAAATATTACATTTCTGACTAAATGAATATATACAAATTGGAAAAACTAATTAAATATAAAAACGCCTTTCAGTGTATATGAACGTGTTGAAAGGTTGAAATTCACGAATACGAGGGAACTATTATATGTATTAAAATTTATTTCTCGATTCTCTTTAATGAAATAAAACTTGATTGTAAAAGAATTAACGAATTTAAATTTTTTATGAAGTAATTTAAATAAAGAGAAATATAAATATAAAAATATATTTGTATATAAAATGTACTGATAATAATCAGCTTAAAAATAAGAAATTTGGACAGAGCTGAAGGGCTGTATACATGGGGTGGTTTAATCTTTTAGACAGAATAAATTCGTCACAGATCGTTGTCGATTATATAACTGCAAAGAAAAATAATATAAAAATTAAAGACGTGACCCCGACGTGATTTGAACACGCAACCTTCTGATCTGGAGTCAGACGCGCTACCGTTGCGCCACGGAGTCGTTGAGAATTTCAAAAGTTGTATTTGCAAAAACAAATTTTTTGCACTGCATAATATATTTTTTATTATTTTAATTTTATGTTTGAAATATTCATTATGGATTTTTGAATAACCATTAATTATATATCAGTAATAAAAACAATGTAAATTTCTTTAAAAAATAATTAATAATTAACGAAATTTTCGGATGTATTTAAACATTTTAACAACTTAAAACCAAAAAACATTTTTGCTGAATAATTTTAAATGATTTATAATCTTTTTATCGCAATATGAATCGAGTACTGTTGCGTCGATAACATAGATTCCTATATTATTTTCTTTACTTTAAAAGATAGCAACTATAATGTATCGTACTTATTGGACCGAGTACAAAATTATTAACTTATGCCTCAAATACACTAAGCAAAAAGGCATTATCTATATTACATAATAAAGCTGCACGGAGAAAAATGTTGTAGTAAAAATTGCCATAAATTTATAGTATTTTTACAATACAGGAAAAATTGTTATAAATTAATCGCAATCCTATATTATTTCTTTCCGTGTGAGTATGTTTTTTATAAAATGACCTATAATATATGTTAATAATAAATATATTCAAACGACTATAAATTATAGTAACTGAATTATTGTACATTGAACTAAATTTTTAGTAAACTTTACTATATTTATTTAGTATAATATATTTTCTTTCCAATTTTACTATGTAATATAGTAGTCAATAACATATTTATAGCTACCTTCATCATAATTTTGTTGTTTGTATCACTATAAAATATAGTTGTAGCCAAATATCGCAATATTTTACAGTACGTTTATGTGAAAATATACTATATTTTTTCCTCAGTGTAATATCTTTATTGAAAAATCGACAATTACAATTATATTTGCTTTAAAGATCAAACTTTCAAAAGTGTCTAGTTACATTTTTGTGTAAAAAATATTAAAAAAAAATAAACCTACAACTAAGCAACTATCTCTGTGTTGCATGCAGATAGCCTGCCTTTTAATGGTTAATTTAATATCGAATACTTGAATAAAAAATATTTTGACTTGTCCGACTTCGGATAAATGAAAAAACGGTAGCTGACACCAACAAATTGAATTCAGCGATTAGCTCGCGGTCCTTTCTCGAGAACCAAAAGCCGGTAAATCGTGTGTTGGTCGAGAATCTCACGCGTCCACGACGTTGCCTAATATCGTACGAGACTCGGCTCCATGATAAAAGTTCCATTTCCCGCGCATTAATTCCGTTAAGGAAGCCTTTGTGAATCCTCTCCCCGCCCCCACTCTCTCTCTCTCTCTCTCTCTCTTTCGCCCTCCCATGCCTCTTGCCCTCTAGCTCTCGCGAGTTTCCAGATTCAATGGGACTTTTGCAGACAATGCCCTTTATCCTATCGCTTCGACGAGAGTTCGATGGGGCTAAAAGGAACGAGGCGACAGAGAGTGAGAGGGAGTGAGAGAGGGACTTGGAGGACCGAGAGCGAGTATTCTACGTTTCGGCTGCGCTGCCGGGCGAGGCGGCCGCGCCTGGGAAAGACTGAAAGGCGGACTCCGCCAAATAAAGTGTGCAGCTATAAAGTCGACGACGATGACGGGCTCGACGAGGAGGAGGACGAGGCCCGGCGCTTTGTTCGCTTCCGTGGGCCGCTCGCCGAGCTCGGAGATTATTCCTCGGCGCGTTTCGCGATTGACTTCACGCGCGCGAGTCAACAAAGTCACGCAACTTATATTGCTTGGAGAGAAAATAAAAGATATTATTTTTTACGATACACGCCCGATATGGTATATCCGTGTTTAACTTAGGCCAGATTTCTTTGTGTGGTTATCGTGCGAGATATATAAAAAAATAATTATTATTTATAGGATGAAAAAATACATTGAAAAAATATGTATTATTTGTAAAAATAATGGTATAAGTGCGGCCTTACGATAGCAAGATATGGTAGACAATTTGTAGGATAACAGTATCTATATTTTTTTTCTCGGTTTACAGAGCTTGATCGAATCGTTAGAAGAGACAGTATCGATGCCGGTAAAACAGAAATCTATATTCGTATATATTAATTTACGTATAATAAACGATTTTATAACGTTATGTTATTATCCTTATTTCAAAGTTAATTATTCAATAAAAATAAAATGACACGTAAACCAAATATTAAACAATTTTATTACACTTTTTATTATTTTATTCGATCTTTATTGCAACATTAATTGTCTTTATTTCTGAAAACAAATGATTTTCGAAAGTAAAAATATAGCTTAATATAAAAATAACTATTAGATTTTTTTATAAATTTATACAATGACATAAAAGTAGAGAAACATGCTTTTGGATGTTTATAAAAAAATAATTTTTTTTATAAAAATACATTTTTTGAACATCAATTGGTAACAAATGACTCTTTACTGTTACGCAATATGCAAGGAAAAATATACCAAAAATAAATCCTGTGACCCCGACGTGATTTGAACACGCAACCTTCTGATCTGGAGTCAGACGCGCTACCGTTGCGCCACGGAGTCGTTGGAAACCACTGAGACTAAATTTCCCACTTAACGCACCTATCCTATCTAATTCTCTAATCTACCTTATTATCGTTCTATTTTGAGATAAAAACTTTAGCGAATTATTTGTCATAGATGACATTATGTTATAAATAATAGATGAACAATATTAAAAAAAAAAAAATAAAACATAAATATTTTGACTTGATTCTCTGTAAAACAATATGAAGCATTCTTGGGCGTAAGAATCTTTTATCAAGAAATCATAAAATCTGAAATAATGTGTTATTATTCCTGAGCCGCGAGTAATTAAATTTACGATCACGACTGCGGAGGAATACAATTAATTTTCTGTCTACAAATTGCAACGTTGAATAAGAATTCCTCAGCCTGCTTCGATTTTAATTAAAATACCAAATGCACTCCTTTTTTTATCATACCCCTTCCCAGAATCACTTCGATCCTGGCGCACACCGCCGTTAAACTTAGCCGGGCATTACAGCTCTCTGTACTTAATAAACTGCATGGCCTCGATTCGCACGGAAAAATCGAAGTCCCTCTCTCTTTTTCTCTCTCCCCCTTCCTTTCTCGTTCTCGACTCGAGAAAAGATATTGACCGACACGCGAGTTCGGCGTATTTTTTTTGTCACCGACGCCAATTTTTTCTCTCTCTCTCCTTTTCTCTCCCTCTCCCACTGCCAGGCACAAATTCGCCCGCTTCGAGAAAAGCCATCGACGTCCGAAACGAACGAACCAATCAGAAAGCAAACGCCGAGAATAATGTTCCGCCAGTTTCTCCCTCCTCTCTTTTGCGCGAACGCGAGCTGCAGGAGCTAATTTTCTCTCGACTTACCCCTCTCCGGCTGAAGACGTTTTTCAAACTTTCTTATTCCGCATGAATGAAACAGATGAGTCTTTCTCTTCGAGGAGAACGTGGCGCGTGCGAGAAAAAAATCGCCCTCGCCCCGACGACGGCTCTGTTCCACTACGAGGAAAAGTTTCACGATATTTTTTAAAGGAGTGACAGGTCGAAGCGAAAAACCTGTGCGCCCGCGCGAACTTTCCACCCGCGGCGAGAGGCCTTAAGAAAATTGAAATGAAAATTATATAGATGACGAGGAAAATAAAAATCCCTCGGGGAAAGTTGAGGATGAAAAATAAAAGCCCGCCGCCCTGCGAGGATGAGTATTAAAAGAGCGGCTAACGTAAATCAAGTGTGACGCATAACTTTCACACAATTGGATTATAAAGGCTTTAAGTTTCGCCATACCTCTGGCAACAGTTATTTTCGCATTTTATTGGATCAAGTAATATAACGCAATATTAAAAACTGAAAATCGTTATTTGTTTATTATGCAGTCAGTATTTTAAGTGCTATGAAATCGTATATCCTCAAAATATTATTATATTTTTATCAATGTAAATACTATCATCGTGCATGATTTCATTTATACATAAAAAAATAATATATTTCATTCTAAACTTTTTAAAAATGCCGAAATCAAAACACGTATAGGGTGACTGCACCAGTGGTGGAACAGGCACCAGTGAATGAACATTTTCTTCAAATATATGAAAATATCAAGCTTTCTATGTATTGTTTATCTAACATATTTAGATACTAATTAGATTGCGTGTTCATTCACTGGGTTTTACGAGATAAAATTTTTACTTTGATTCTTTATTCAAAATTTGCTCACCGACGTAGAGTTTGAACATTTTAGAAAATAAATTTCAAAAGGATTATACTTTTAATCCATTTTGAAACCACTTAATTAAATAACCAAAGTTTCAATTTCCTTATTCGTTCATTCACTGGTGAAGTCACCCTATTCGCAGAATGATGGAAAAAAAAATAAAAAAAAAAGAGATTGTCGCAGGGCTGCGTGTTCAACTGGCCATGGCAAATAGACCAGAGAACATAGCAAAGCACAAGCGGACTTTAATCTCCCACAGTAGGGAACGCCTCTGCGCGCGATGAAAGCGCGCGCATGGAGCTAAGATGTGGGCTTTTCTCGAGCACGAGAAACACGACGACGGCGAATTTCGAAAAAAAATTCGACGTCGACGGATGGCCGGCCGTGGGATTTGAACCCACGACCCGCCACTTCTCGTAACAGCGAGAGAGGAACGAAAGGCGGCGCCTTAGACCGCGCGGCCACGCGAGACCATTTCATTCCCGTGCCGCTACGCGCACTACAGCGCCGTGAGCGCGAACGACGTTAGACACGCGTTACAGCCGTTACAGTATAGTATATTGTTACTTGAAAATTTCATTCTCGTTGCTATTGATTATTTGTTTTCTTAAATTTCGCTTTAATCAGTATATATTTTAATATTTTTTTTTTTTTTAAAGAGATTTTAGTTACGCTAAATTATGCCAAATATTATTATCTTAATCACTATTGCTTGTAACTTAAACCAATAAGATTAAGTACAATTATGTAGAACCCATAATACAGAGAAGTGTAATAGTCTAAAATAATTTTAGTAATTTTCTTCTATACCAATCAGATAGGTTAGATTACTACTTTACCGATGTCCGTATTAGTAGTAAATTCACTAGCTTTTTTCGGATAACGATTATCTTTAAGTATCATTACGCCATTTATAAATTATATAAACATATCGTATTACACATGTTATCATTAAAATATTTATCGTACAATAAATAAATAAATTTATAATACAATAGCGGATTTCCGTTGTAGCTGTATAATATCACTTGTCAGTTAAATTATGTATCTGTTTTAAATTATTTAAACCAACAGCAAATTGAAATTTAAAAGCCTACATGCGTTTTCAATATTTATCGAAATGTAAGAATCGGAGACGCCAATATACGAAAATCAATAAAAATAATGAAATGAAAATGTGAATTTTTTATACGACATGTATAACGTAATGCAAAACGTAAAAGCTTTGGTATAAAAATGTTAATAACAATGCGCTCCTTTTTCGCTTTTCAGGTCGGCGTCGTTTTTATTTGCCAATAAATCCTTTCCGATTCTCGCGGATAACATTATAAACAGCCTATCATTTCAGCACAAGTATAACGCCGGTATACACGGCAGTTTTCCCGCAGTTCCACCGAAAAACGCAACGGCACACGCAATCTAAATTATAATCTGGGCGCAATAAAGTCGCATTCGAGAGACGCGATACATATTTCGCGATAGGCGAAACGCGAAACGCCCAAGTTCCCTATAATGCAGCTGGCGTGTGTGAAAAGTCGCGTATAGCATAAAGACGTCGTCGATTCGCACGGCAGGCGCAGCGGCAACGAGTTTATATGTACACACACATACATATATCTCTACACAAAAGGCGGGAGTAGCGCTAGCTCGTCTCGGGAGCTCCCAGAACCAATCTATTTCGGCATCCGCGCGCGCGCGCGAGCGAGTCCCTTGCGCATTTTACAGGCGCTCGCGCGCGCGTGTTCTTGGGAGGAAGCTATTTCACGTATCGACTGACTATTTGTTCGGCTTGTCTACTCGAGCGCGCGTGCGGGGGCCGCGCTCTCGATGGAGAGCGAGAACAACGAATTGAGAACGTTTATTTACCCGGCCGCTTAGATGCGTCAAGTAGTCAGGAACGAGAAAGAGGGAGAGGCAAGACTTTTTAGCGAAGCGATTGCGAGCGCAGCGATGGATGCGATGAGGTCGCCGCAGGCCGATCGACCGGTGCGCTTTATTGCGCTTCGATCGTATAATGATGCCTCGCGCATTTCTCTTGAGAAATGTGAACTTGTCTACTTAAGGGTACATCATAAGGTAACGCGAATAGCTTTGAGGGACTATTAACTAATAACTTCTAAGGGGATGC
>JAPYZP010006371.1:0-11272 GCA_030522985.1 Torymus sinensis
TCGCGCGCGGAGAAAGAGGGGTTGCCGAGTTTATATTGGTTAAGATTTAATATCGTAGTTATAGAGCCGGGGGGAGAACTTTACAGCTATATATATATACGCGGCCATTTACGAGCAGTGGGGGCGAGAGCAATTTCGAGATTATTTCGAACGATATTGTTGAAAAGGAGAAGATTTAATAACTTGGATATTTGCGGCGGGAAGTTTTTTAAGATGATGGCGATTATAGAGGTATATAATAACATATATATATATTTCATTTGGTTTTTCGTATTGTGGGTGGGAGAAGGAAGAAGTTTTTGCGAGCGAATCCGAACGGTCAGCGTATTTAGAGAAAAATGATACTGAAGGGGGCCGCGCGATGAAAAATGTAGCTCGAAGCTCTCGCGACGAAAATATAATACGGATGTATTACGTACGTCAGGAGGTTGATATCCACTGCGAGTGCATTTATCGAAATAGAATAAGGGATGCACTGACCGGGTCAGGCCGATTTAATAAAAGCGAACGGCGCCAAGAGCATTTCCTCATTAAGTTTTATTATCGCATACGGCTTTTTGTTATTGAATGCGTGTGTGTGTGTGCAGATCCGGATGAAGCTGGTCCCGAGCGATCGGGAAATTTTTTATTCAAACGCGCGCTTATAAGTTGGATGAGTTTTAAGCTGGGGTTATTATTGATTTCGGATAAACGCGCGGCCGCTATATGAACTTACAATTGAAATCGTCGGGATGTTTTTGAATTCCACAACGCGATATTTGCCTTCTCTATAAGCGTCGGCAGCCGGTTTACAATATTGGCTGGCGTTCGCAGGGCAAATATAATACCTATATTTCGATTTTATGAAAATTTAATATTTTGTTATCGTTTAATCAACGGCGTCAATATCATGCAGCTTATTATCTTTGGTATCGTATATCTGGTTTTTGATAGATTAAATCTAATATTAAGATTCTATCGAGTCTAATAGAACTGAAAATGTGTAAAGTAATTCGAGTCCTTGTAGAAAAATATTAACTATAATTCGTTGCAATTCTGGAACAAGTTCCGATTCATCACATTATACTGATAAATCAATCTCCGTCTAATCGTCCTCTCGAATTTCAACCGAATTTCTAAAACCCGCACGTCGAACTCCTATCGCTTAAAATCGAAGCCCAATTATCCAGCTTCTCACTCCTCTCCCCCACTTGACAATCTATATGTACCTCTTATATACGGCCGCATCCTCCTCGAAACCTCGATATATCCACAACAACATCGAAAAAACCTCCTCAGCGTCGTCTCGCGGCTTATCAGATAAGGCCACAGAGACGCCGAGAAGTGAAATATAACCCGTAAGCAGTTTGTATAAATAGAGCGCGCGCGAAATTGATCGTAAAGGCCGTCGAGGTCGGCGAAAAGTTTTAACCTGATTTCCCGCGCTACTCTCTCTATATAGGCGACACGAGAGGCTGCGCGCGAGTGTATCAGCTCGATGCGCCGAGAGTGGCTTCATGCTCTATCGATACGAGTCTCCAACTGAGAAGCCGAACCTATATAGCCGCCCGCGCGCGACAAAGTGTTAAACGATTCGCCCTCTACTCGCTGTCGATGGCCACGAGTGTAACTCCCTGTGCGCTTCTATATACTGCCGAAGGCCAGCGAACATATAGCGATATAATAATTGTTACACTAATAAAAAAGCCAGAAAATTTTGTTCACTCGATTTCATTAATTGAACGTCTATATACACATACCCTTCTCTCGTCATACGCCGTTCGGGAGCGCATCCGCGATAGAGCTCTACAGCACACAAAAGCCGACCGATTAAACCCTATCGCGACGCGGCGCTTCGTTTTATCGGCGATCTAACCCGGCGTCGAGGGGCCGGCCCGCGAGGAACAAAAGGAGAGTCTCGATTGCTGCGCAAACCGACGTGTTAATTCCCTCCCCAGCCGATGGCTGTACTGGATATCGTACACCATCGTGGTGTTGGGCAGGAGGACCTTCTCCTTGTTGATCTTGTACACGGCGTACTTGAACGCCAGCTCCGACGGACTATCCTTCTGGTCCTCCGTGAATATCGCACCTGGAGCAGAAAGAGGAAGGGAAGCGGTGAGTAAGCGATGAGGTACGAGGGTTGGGAGTGAATTATGTCAAGGGTTTTGGAATGGAGGAACGTCAGGTTAGTGGGATTGGGGGTAGACCCTAACTCTCACGACTCGTTCAACGTTTATTTTTTCGGTAGCTTTTATGGGATGATTCGCATAGGTATAAGACGAATTTACGGTGTATTTTATAATTCTTTGGTGAATACGATGACAACTGAATTACAGTTGTATCACTATGAGTGGTAATTTATGGAAATATACAATTACTGCTAATACCTATACCTATATCGTAATTAAATTTATACGAATAGTCGAGGAAATAGTCTACTTACGCACTTGTGAGCAATCAAAAAGTACTGTTAAATATCGGTAAATTGTATTTATCAAAAATATATTATAAAATTTGAAAAAAGCAAAGCTTAGTGTTTAATTACTACATTTAATAAAATTAAAAAATTAAAATTGATGTGCTCATATTTAAATGATAATTTATAAGATAAATTCATATATTTAAATTCCTTTTAACTTGGTGAATAGAAATTCTACTAATGTGCTGAATGGCGAAATAGAAAGCGTAAAAATTAAACATTGAATAAGGTATAGGACCCAGTACTGAGACAAAGCCAATTTCGGAACCATTAGTAGGACAGCAGACAAAAATTTGCAATAAACCAGCAACGAAAGAAGATATTTTTTTTCTCGAAGTGATTAGTTTTGATGTATTATTATGCTTAGTTTTGGTAATAGAAAAGATTATAAAAAAGTATGATTAAAACTGCCTCTGCACTTTTTTTATTATAAGTTGTAAACCAATGAGAACCATCGCAAATTCGGTTAGGTCAAATATTTTCACTAGTTTTTCATCAATTTACTCTTCCAATGTTTTCTAATTAGCAAAAATGAATCGGTGCATGCAAGAAGGGACCTCGGCCATATGGAAATTCCATACACTTAAGGTCCCTTTTTATAGCTATTATAAACTTATAAAATTCTTTTGATGGCTTTTCCTCTATTTAATTTATAAGCGTTCACTCGATTGCACACTCGCTTGGTACAGGATTGTCGACGAAAAATTTCGGGAATTTTTGGTAGAAGCAGCACAACGTACAATTATAATTATTTCTGTGTGGATCTGTAGGATTACAAACAATAACACAACACGCTACATTTCCCACTAATTTACAAAATTCTTGTTATACAGTGACTTTAATTAAAATTTTATATCATCTATGTAATATAATGCAATCAAAATAATGCAATAAAATTTTAATTATTATGATTCAATTTCTTTCAATTCAACAATATTATTCACCTCATAAATATGTTATGAACATCCCTAAAAAGGTCAATTTACGTCACGCAACTAACAACCATGACACGATAATTTTCTCTGCAATATCGGGGTAAATATTCCAATTTGCAGCTCTATTTATGTTAATTGTCACTTTTTCTTAATTTACCGAGCCCGTTAATCTCTTCGGTCAAGCATTGTTTCAGCGTAATGGAGGTTCTTGCATAATATTATACAATTACGCGGCGAATCGTATCAGCTGAACCCATCAACTGGTGTTTTGCCAGAGAAAACCAAATTCGCGGCAGAGGGGGCGAGCAAATTCGTGCGAAGCAATTTCGGCTGGTTTCCCCGAAATCAAGTAATGTATTCCGAGAGTTCGAATATCGAAGGGCGCGCGCATACGTACATATACCTATGTACGTACAGTTACTGCACAAGGATTTGGATTTAGTTACTTCCTTCACTAACGATTCACCTCTATTTTAATATCACGAGATCGATAATAGTATGATCGCGGCTACATGTAATTCGATTAAAATCCAGGGATTATTTCTTGCGGCAAAATTAGCGGCGAGAGTTAAAAGGATCTGGTCAGTGAACCAGCAACAAATGGAATCGACTATACGCGCAGGAGTTGAGGAAGGGATTTGCAACAAAGTTTACAGTTATAAAGTTGATGTAACGAGGTCGTCGATATACCGTACCGCTGTTCTATCTCTCTCTCGCCCTCCTTCGACCGTATGAATTAATGACTTTAGCACGGTGACTATGACGTCAGCCGCCCCCACCTCGTGGCGCGGCATGAGTTTTAATTAGATTCGAATAATTGGCCCGGAATGAATTACGAATTTCGAGCGGAGAAACTGTACCGCTTTGATACAATTAGCGCGGCTGTATATATAGCTGCGACGTCCTCCTATCTAGCTTCCTCCTTTTTTTGCTTTCTCTCAGCGCGGGTCACATACCGAACTCTCGGCTGAGAAGACGACGGAGCGTATTCTCATGCTAATTACCCGGACGAAGCGACGAGATCTTTGCTGCTGCGGTGTAAACGCTCGTTCTGGGACATGTCGGGGGACACAAAGGCGGAAGCTTTCGGCTTGTAACACAAGGAATCCGTCTCGGGTTCTTCGTGGAAATTCCGATTGATATCTCGGCTGGATGGCGAATTTATTAGAATTGTTTGAATTTGCAAGGCGATGGTTAATTTTTGATGTAAGGTTAATCGTCACAGAAGGGCGGAATATTTCAGCGACGAGGAACCGAGCGTACACTTCGGGGAACAATGTCGCGACGGCTCGTTTCAGGCGGGCCGTAAATTCAAGATTTCCAGAATTATGACGCTGCATTTCATTATGGCCGGAAGATCGGGTCGTTCGCAGTCTCTAGGCGACGTAGAACGTTCCCAATTCATTTTTTATCACGACTTTCAGGGTTTCTAATGGGCCTTATTATTTTTATTACAAAGATAGTACGCGCGAAAGTGCTTTGAATTAACAATTCAGGTGATATATGTAATTTTGGAATTATCATGTCACATTTCATGTGCCTTTTTCTATTTTTGGAAGGAGAAGCAGTTACATAAAAGGTGTCGTTTTCACTCAGAAGTACTGTAATTTTAACCTGAAACCTTTAATGTTTAATGGTCGATATGGAGCAGCTCGTGAACTTGGCAAATGGCGCTTGGTTTTTAAATAGAAGGAGAATTGTTTAAAGAGTACATCGGTATATATAACTTCTTCCTTTTGAAATTGTCTGGTGTAAAAATGTTTCTATTTTAATAAACTGTCTTGTCTCTTAAGTTAATCTTGGCAATTCTATATCCAGAGGATCATATTCTTTAAAGTATAATACGCTCGACAACAACCCCCGAGATTTCCAAAACAGAATCATTACCGAATGAATTTCATCACATTCAATAGACCCCCCCTTAACCTCCTTCTTCATTTACGAAAGATTCCACCTTAAAAATTCCATTCGAACCCCGGGCTGTTTAAAACAACGTTACAACCGCGTTAGCTCGCTATTTTTTTCCCTTTTCATTAAACTTCGGCAGGTTAACTTTCAATTTCAGCTCGTTAGCAAAACACGCAGCGAGACTGCGAAACTGCGATGTAAGTTTTCGCATTAACGACGCGGGCGGGGCCCTGATAAAAGGGAAAAGAGAGAGAGAGCGAGTAGATAGATAGATAGAAATTTCCGGCGTATGAGAGGTGAGGGCGCCAGACGACGATTCCCGCAAAGTATGTAATTATTTGACGCAGACACAGAGGAGCAACGGCCATGGGAAAAGGGTCGGGAAGGCTGCTCACGTAGCGGCTTAATTGGCGGGCAGGCCGAACCGAGAATTAAACCCCGGTAAGAAGTACGTGATCCCCTCCTCGGGTTGACCGTTTCGGGACACTTTGTCGGCAACGAGAAAGAGAGGGAGTTGAGTCTGGGGGGATCGACACGTGCTGGGGTAAGCGCGCAGGCGCGTGCTCCTCGTAGCCCGCGAGCGGCTATGGCGATGAGAGATTTGAATGGAGTGTTAGTTTTCACGGCGGCACCCGAGATCTCTCGCGTGAATAAACAAGGTGTTGCCGATCGTTGAGGGAATAACGGCGCTGGTGTTACCGCCGGGGCTACTCGTTCCCTGGAGCCCAGAGCGGGAGGAATTTGGTTTGCCAAAGATCGGAAGATCAATATAAGCGCGGTGTGAGTGCTTTGATTTCTCAATGGTCTGTAAAATGAATTCGGTTCGCGTTGTTAAGTTGATTATACGTGGCAGATATATGAATGATTGATGACATTGATGTGCATGCCACTAGGATTCAAAATCATGTGTTGCATGAGGAATTTAATATTGGATTCCGGTGCCATCAGGACCTGGCGAAATGATGCCAGCGTGGAAATTAATACTATTACATAAACATTGCTGCGTTATTAGAAATCCACGTTGATACCGATGTATTGGCGGCATAGCACTGCAATAACCGCAAGGCTATTGGCGCTGTTTGCCTTGGGATATTAGCAATATTTCGTTTCTAAGTTCTGTAACTTTCTCGCTATTTACTGAGCTACTTCTTTATTTTTAGTCAATGAATTAAATGGAGGTTCAATGTACGACTTCGAAAGAACGGATTATTAGCATCCAGGGTAAATCACACCAATAGCCTTGCAATTTTTACAGCGCTATATCATCAACACATGGAAGTATCATGTGAATTTCCAATATACATTATATAAATATATGCAAAAGTTTACAATACACTGTTACAAACATGGTATTTTCATTTCATTACACGAAAAAAAAATCAGTACATATTACCGTTTCGTACAAGTAAAAACAGCTTTGCAAAATCAGTAAAATCAACATTTTTTACAGTAAAAGTACAGATTATTTGAAATGCAATTTCAACTAAATTTTAAACATATCAAACCATAATGCCGATCTTACTTTACTTGAAACTAGATTCTACTTTTCTTTAAAGCTGTTTCTACAGATACTTATGAAAGGAAAATTAACTTGCCATTTTACAGTGAAATTAACTGTATCAAATGTAGAAATTACTGTTTATTTTTTTCCGTGTAATAATTCTATTATTAAAGAAACATTTATCATAATCCTTATAAATACTACGCCCACATTAACAAAAAGACTATTATAATCATTCGATAACTGGACAAACGGGCGAGCAAACAGCAACAGCAACCTCGTTAACCCCTACACCGCAGCAGTAGCGCGCTCCGAAGAAAATCCGCATCGTCAGATCGAGCGCGTTTCTCCTGTCCGTTTGATCGCGTTCTCCTTCGCCTGCCTACACAACTGCTGCTGCTGTTGCTGCCCTCGAGGTACCACTTCGCTTCTCTGCCTCCTATAGCGCAAATTGCCGCTTACGCGACAATTTATGCTGACGGATCGCCGAGAATGTCCAATTGAGAGCCGTGCGGAGGACGGCCCGAGCTCTCTCTCTCTCTCTCTACTCCTAATCCGGCCGCCATTATCCGGCCCGATACGTTTGCGCGCTAGAGCTGGCGCGCGCACAAGCCTTGAAATCTTGACGCGCGCTTCGAGAAAATCGAGCAATTTCGCGTTTAATTACCGGCCGATTGTCCTCCGGCCGGAACTTTGTTTCAGGATATTGCCTTCGGAATTCTATTATTCAAAGGGAGAACGTTCACCGTTGTACTATTTCTCTTTCGGTATTCGTTTTTTTTTGTGATTCTTTTTGGATACGACATTGTCACGGTACATATTTTAACGCAGCTTAACGCTGAATCGGTGGAATGTAAGCACGAGCGTAGCCTTATTTTGCTTAATGTGCAATGGAGAAATAATGTATTTGCAGCTGTTGCTGCATTTGCATTGTAGACGATATTGAGCGAATTTGGGTGCAAAACCCATTATTACAGAATCATTATTAGAAATTATCATAATGAAGGACAACGTATATTGTACGTAGGTACAAATGACTTTGCGATTGTATAATATGTATATGGGACGTTTCAGGTAAACTGTTCCCGTTAAAATTTTAAAATTGCTCAAAATTTTTTTACCGGTTCCAAATTAGTCCCAAAACACAGCTGCAAAAATTTTAGAGCAAAATATGAAACCGTTCAAGAGTTAGAATTTTTTGAAAATTTGAAAATTTTGAATTTTTTCAAAATCCTTCAATTTTCATGATTTTTTAACTCAAAAACTTGAAAATTTTTATATAGCACATTATATGGGAAAAAATTTACAATTTCCACCAAACAGGACTTTTTCACTGTTTTTACAGTTTTAATTGCACATAACTTTCTTCAGTAATGAAGTTCCATCTTCAGCCAGGTGCCATTTGAAAGGTAATATTTTAAGGTATCTTTTAGCCATTCCTGAGTGAAATCAACCTGGTCCCACACACCTTTTTCAGAGTTTGAATATTGTATTTCAATGTATTGATACTCAACAAAAATTGTATTGATGAAACAATAATTTTTAACAATTCTTCTTGGAAATTGTAAACTTTTTCCCATATAATGTTCTATACAAAAAGTTTCAAGTTTTTGAGTTAAAAAATCATGAAAATTAAAGGATTTTGAAAAAATTTAAAATTTTCAAATTTTCAAAAAATTTTAACTCTCGTACGGTTGCATATTTTGCTCTAAAATTTTATGGCTGTATTTTGGGGCTAATTTGGAAGTGGTAAAAAAATTTTGAGCAATTTTAAAATTTTGACGGGAACAGTTGACCTGAAACGTCCCATATGTATATGAGGGTTGAAAAAGAACAGAAAATAGAGAATTCAAATGCTTTGCTAAGAATACCAGTTTTGAATAGTATTGATTGAAGTTTAGTTTGTGATTCGCTCCAATTCGGAAAACACATCACAGAACTTTATGAAAAATAACTTTATCTACTTACAACGTTTTCCTATAGAAAGACCATTAAAGAAATGGAGAATCATCTTTTTGGTAAAATGGGATGAACATTGTATTTTGATACGTTAAAAGAGCTTTAAAACAAATGATAGGTAACGTTAATATAGTTTTTAACACATGCTTCAATTTTTTAAAATGCACTTCTAAAAAAAAGAGAGGCTATTTCTTCGAAAGACAAATAACTAAAGAGACTATATTCTCTAAATTTGCTTTCGTCCTAAACCAATTGATTTTACTGATCTTATAGAGCGGTCAAATTAACTTCATTTTCTTCCGTGTAGAAATAATATATTTAACTGTACAGTTTCGCGAAGCAACGAAACGATTGAATCACGAAACTTCTAACCTTATAACTCCAGAAGATTAAATTATCAGCTCTAATCTCAAAACTTTCGCGCAAACTAACCAAGTCCACAAGACGAGCCATCATCGATTCGCTTCGCCTCCGCATCGAACGTCTCTTCGAAACACACGGCCGACGCGAGGAAGGCGATATCGCGCGTGCGCACGCGAGCTGTGTACCTCATTAACTATATACCTGCTCATCGGCGGGACGAACTTGAGGCGCGAGACGCGACTTTCAGCGCATCTGAGTAGTTCGCCCAGTCATCGGGTACGTCTTCTGTTTATATTAGCTACTCGTGACTAGCGAGTTAGTACGTATCCCCTCCCTCCACCTCCTTCAAATGTACACTCGATCTTGCCTGAATTGTGCATCGATTATGTATGTATATAACGTAAGTTTGCAAAGTTGCGGGAGCTGAAAAGTGTGTGTATGTGTGTTTGTGTGTGCGGGGTGGGGCTGTTTGCTCCTCGAATGTTTTAAAAATGTGATTAACCCGGTTCTCCGCGCGCGCGGCCGCATTTTAATCCGGTCTTAACGCGCCAAGTTTTACGGTATTACGATAATGATTATTTGATGGCGGAGAGGGAGATTGGACGAGATTTCGCCTGGTAATAATAAATCGCCGGTAGATCGCGCAGTTTTATAACGGAATTTTCGTACATGTAGCGTGCGATGCTATAACGCGTCGTAAAATTATTTTAAGCATCGGCACTTGCATATTTCATGCATAAAGCGGCGACTTATAATCGTAAAATTGAGATTCAGAGGAGACAGACGGCGGCGGCAGCGACGCCAAACATAAAAATGCGAAAGAATCGAAGCGAACGCGAGAAATTCGAAAAAGAAACAAGCGAGTCGTAAGAAAAAAAATTTTTCAATTTACTAAAGTTTTGCACTCGATTAGTGCTGCTCTTTTTACCACGCATCCCGCATGAATATTGAAGTTTACAGGCCGTAAAAATTCGCGAAGGCCTCGCGCGCGCTCGCGCATTTAAAAATGTAACTCGTAGAAAGTGCAAATTCGCCCGCCCGCGCGCAAGCGCCATTCATAATACACTCCCGCCGCGCGTATAAAGCGATGTTTCGAAGTTATACGAGCGCGCGCGTATAAGCACGCGTTCGCTTAGCCTTCTGAAAACTTCATTGAGCGCGCGCGCGTGCGTACTTAAAAGAGCGTTGGGATTTCTCGTTATGCGTATATTATTTGGGTCCACGGGAGAGTCGGGGAGCTCTCGAGGAGTTTATTGAGTCGTTGAGCGCTCGTCTTGTTGGAAAGAAACATTGAAAAATATATGGTTGCCAAGCGTATAGAGCGTTATACCGTATAAATATAAACAATTATACCGTATAAATATAAACAACAAATTTTGTCGTTGCTATGCTGGATTCAGTGTTGTTTGATTGCTTGTAAATTGAAAAAGTAAAATGCATTCGAATAGACACTTAAGTTGGTTTTTTGGTTAAAATCGATGTTTAATATAAAGATTTTTTCAGTGTTTACTTCGACCTGGAAAATTACGTCCATTTGTTTGTAAAAAATACGCACATCTTTATAAACAATTGAACGTTACTGACAGGTATTGATAATAATTTTCCATTTTTTATATATACGCCACTGAAATTAAACCAGAAATAAAATGAGCTTTTTCAAATTAAAATCTGACAGAAATGAAAAAATATGCCACTATTTTATTGAATTTTTTTAGGTGGTTTTTATCTACTTTGATAATAGTTCAATTTTGTACCAAGAGATTTTTTTGTGTTAAATTCACGTTCTTTCAAGTGAAGCCGTTACTTGTGTTATAACATACGAAGTAGTCATCGTTAAAGATTTTAACCATAGAACGACCTTAATTGTGTAATGTACCTGTATTTTACTACAATACTATAATTTGTTGAATGGAAATGATAAATACATTCAAATAATTTTTTGTTATATTACAAATCAAGAGGGAAGCATACCAAAGAGAGTTTATTAATTATCGATTACAGTTATTTACTTATTCTCCTTGAGTCCTAAATAACTCTGGTTATTTTGAAAAAGATATCAAATCAGATACGCATCGAGTATTGGACTACCTATTACTACTAATTAGCGAAGTTGATTAATGGTTTGAGTAACAGGAAAAATTAATT
>JAPYZP010006373.1:0-10353 GCA_030522985.1 Torymus sinensis
AGTAAGTGATTATTATGATCTACTGTCATAATGCGGTATCGATATTAATATTATTCAACACATTTTTTAGAGTCTTATACGAATTAATAAAAATGATTATCAGTCTCATTAATAGTAAAGAGATTTTTATTTTTATATTTACTAAAATATTTAACTATGTTTCATACTGTTTTTATGGTAACTTATCTATATAAATTAAATTACGATTGCAATAGATTTCTGATTAATTACATGGTTTATTGTGAAATTTGAATGAGATTCTATCTAAAAGTCTTACAGCAAAAAATATGGGACATAATTTGGCTGGCCTGACACATATATATAGGTACATGATTTACATACAATCACACGCATGCACCATTTTTTTTATAGGTGATGTTGCTTTGCAAAAAAAGTTTACATATATAAGGAACAACGGTTCTCAAATGAATATGACAATAACACACACTTTTTTTTTTTATGAAGTATCAAATAAATAATAAAATCTGAAGATAATATTGATATAATTTATTCTAATATTACCATAATTAATTCCTGTAATAAGATACATTGCTTATTATTTTGAATTTTACTGTGAAATTCAATAACTAATCGTAGTGGGTTTTGAAATGCTTTACTACTTTTTAACATCACTTTGACAAATAATTAAAACATGTATTAATTTTTTTAATCTACAACCAATATTAATTTGATTATTATTTATTTAATACTTTTTACTTTAATCATTTTCATTCTAATAAATAATAATATCAAATAAAAATGCTTATTTTTAATTTTGAATTCTCGCGCCTTTTATCCAAGGACCAATCACAGACCAAATCTACACAGGAAAAAATTTGGGAATGTAGAAGTACAAATATTTTTGAAACAATATACTTCAAGTACATTAGATTAATTCATTATTATGTTCAACCCAAATTACGACGAAGTTGATATTATGAAAGTTCAAACATGCTTGAACGGTATGATTCCAAACAATTACTCAACGCAGTCCAATGCTTGTGTTTGCTATAGTTCAACACGTCTTGAACTTCTATAGTCAGATGCTCGACACGCCATACTTCGATGATGGGACTGTCAGGGGTCCAAGCTTTGAAGTACTCGAGTTCAATAAGCATCAGAACTCAGGAATTTCAAAGCTTGGACCCCTGACAGTCCCATCATTGAAGTATGGCGCGTGGAGTGTCTGACTATAGAAGTTCAACGCGCGTTGAACTATAGCAAACACAACCATTGGACTGCATTGAGTAATTGTTTGGAATCATACAGTTCAAGTATGTTTGAACTTTTTATGGTACGCTTCTTGACCCGTAAAAACTCAATTAATGTATCAATAAAGTTCAAACAGAATTTGAACTACTATATTCCCAAATCTTTTACCCATATTATTTCTAAATTTTTTTCCGTGTATAGAGGCTTCACTTCTTCCGGTCATCACTTTTTTAAGAAGGGAAATAAATCACATTACAATTATGGTTTTTTTTTATTTTAGGTAACCTCTTGATTTAGCACTGCTTTGATTAGGGAGGAACTGCCATATAGTCTACGTATCCCAAGAGCAATATATCTAAATCCAATAAGGGCTTCAACTCGACTATCACCAACTAAAACGCACTTGAAATAACATCCTCAGCAGCCTATATCGTCGCTTCCAGCGAAAACTAGCACATTTCAGAAAAGGTCTATTTTAAATTGTCATTTTAAAAGCTTTAATGCCAT
The DNA here is from genome assembly GCA_030522985.1 of Torymus sinensis. Classification (NCBI taxonomy): domain Eukaryota; kingdom Metazoa; phylum Arthropoda; class Insecta; order Hymenoptera; family Torymidae; genus Torymus; species Torymus sinensis. The sequence goes on from JAPYZP010006373.1 coordinate 1,720, forward strand.
ATCAATTTATTTAGAACAGGATAAATTTGAGGTATCATATAGATACCAAACATTAATGTGTGAATAAATAAATTTATTTGACAATAAAGCTTTTAAAATTACAAGCTTTTAAAATTACAATCTAAAATAGGCCTTTTCTGAAATGTGCTAGTTTTCGCTGGAAGCGACAATATGATGTCAACATAGGTATTTTCAAGAGAGGGTGCAAGCCTCTTTGCCCTATAGAGACTTTTTCTTAACGAGCTAGACTTAAACCAATGTACATCTGCATGTTACATGAATTTATATTTTATATTTTTATATCTTTATATTTTAATAGTAATACGTATTATTAAAGCATCAATTTATGTAATTATAATGGTTACTAGTCTACAAATAAATAATTTTTTAATCATTTGTTATCTGCTGCCGCTATTTGCACTTAAATCCATGTAATTTCATGTAAATCCATGTAATTACGTGAATATTAACTTGGAAATCTTTGATTGTCCACGTAATTACATGTCTAGAATGCACTTATAATGTATACAAGTGATCAATGAGGAACGTAAATTGAAAATACAAAAATTTAAAATTATGAAATATATTATTCAGCTAAAAACAGGCTTCCGAGAGCATGGAACAATATTCCTAATCATTTTAAATCTCTTGGCATTGATTCTTTTAAGTCTAATTGTAAGTGTAGATCTCTATTATTAATTAATTTTAACAATTAATTTATACCCATTATAAGACCATGTGTAATGCAATCTTTAATCCATGTATTATATTTTTGTTAAGGTCAATAGCCTGTTTATTAAATAAATAAATAAAAAATAAATAAATAAATTATGTAAACAAACTGTAAATTTATATAATTTATACAATAAATTCATTATCTATCTTTTCTTTCTCCCCTTCACTTCATCAATGTAATTCCATGTATTTACGTCGAAAAGTCTTACATTCATATATCCACATAACAACTAACTAAATAAATAATATTCCTCTTATTGTCAAAATTATAAGTATCCGCTATATATGAATGTTAAACATATCCCCATAAATACGTGGATTTACGTTGATGAAGTACATTATAGTCATGTGATTACATGGATACAAGCAAGGATTCGACGAGTATTAATTACGAAGATTTACATGGATTGAAGTGGGAATAGCCACTCTGCTTGTTGTCAATCACATTAGTTCATGTTTAAAATAAAAGCGACTTCTGCATAACGCTCAATACTAATATAATCAAATTTATAAATAATTATATAATCATCCAACTACATACATAAAAAATAAGTGTTTATTCGCTGGCTATAAGTGTTCAATGCCTAGCCCTTTTCGTTTATTTTTTTTTATTTAGTTTGAAATCATATTAAAGATTTTTACTTTTCATACACTTTAAGCCTCTTAATAGAATGACTAATGTTACAATTTCTTTATTCTATCATTCACTGCTCAAGTCACCATATTTGACTTTGGGTTCACAAAGTGCTCAAGTTTATTTCAATTTTATAGTGAATTGTATAAAAATTGCTTGCCCTTTATGCATAATTTATTGCACTTATTTCATTTCATCATAGGTAGTTTTCCTGATTTTGGTTTGAAAAAAGTATATATTTTTTAATATAAGGAAAAATTATGTGGATAATCAAATCAGTTTAAGAATCAATATAGAGAAGAAAAATCTTGCACACTTTTTTCATAAAATTAAAAGTTTTTGACAAACAAAAAAAAGAAATTCTTTTATAAAATTTTGTTCACTAAGGTATTGCAACTTAAAATATTATGTTTCATATTTTTATAATGATCATTTATATTGTGAAGTAATTATAATTATTATAAACAAAAAATAAATTAAAATAATTACATCTTTTCAATAGCTTCTGAAATCTCTGGCCAAAATTCATCTACTATAATATCTAGCTTCTTGAGAGCAAACTCTTTTAATTCAGGCATTGGTTCTTCGAGTAACGAAATTATACCAGCTAAAACAAAAAAAGATTTTTAGAATTCAATATTACAGAAAAATGTTTCTAATGTATAAATAATAATATAAAAAAGTATCCAAATTTCGGGGTAAGCAATTTGAAAATATTTTTATTAATTGTAAAATTTGCAAATCATCCTAACCAAACGAAAAGTAATGGAGTTTTATTTAAAAATGAAATAAGATGATCATTTTACCTGCTGAAGTGATATTCATTTTGAAAATGACAAAAGCCAATTTTTCTATTTCGTATCTATTTATTACTCTTTTTACTCTTTATTATATTTTTTCACAAAACAAAGCGAATTAAAGTGTCAGATTCATTCAAGTGATATTCAAAATGATATTCTTATTCTTATTACTAATTATTAAGGCCCTTTACACAGCTCAAATTTTGTATAACCTATGTGAGTAAGGCATCCGCTGAACTACAGACTTAAGGGCCCTCTCTACATGTGAGTTCAATTTGTTCAAAACAACTTCTCTGTAGGTGTGTTCCGATAGAGTTTCCAGTAATATTTCAGTAGTTCCTGCAGTCCTGCAATTGGTAGGTTGGTATTTGCTTGCTGAAAGTGCTGAAAATGCGTTCCGCGTCAGCTGCTTTTTAAAAACATTGTGCGTCCTTTTTGGAAAGCTAAAAACTAAAAGAAGGAATTTCACTGTAAATGATTTAGAAAAGTTATTAATAATTACAACGAAAATGTTATTTTACTAGATTATTTTTTGTCATCATCTAGAAGCGAAAGTAGTGAAGATGAAACTGAAATCGCCATCTTTTATGAAAAAAAGGACGTTTGTATTCGCACCAAGATTCACTTAATTACATGACTCTACGTGCCTATTGAATAGCTTTCTGGCCAAATTCTTAGAGACACGTATATTTTCCGGGCAATTTATAGTCACATAATTCTCCGGAAAATCTCTCGGGGTCACATAAAAGCTTCGAGTCACGTAAAATTTTTAAATATGTTGCCAAAAGACTTAAATATTTTTACGTAACCCCATTTTTTTTCAGGACTTCAACTTTTTTAAGTAACTCACATTTTTAACGAGACTACTATTTTTTTTACTCCAATTTTTTCTTTAGTCGAAGAATTGATGCTTGACTAAAGAAAAAAAATAGGCAAGGGTTGACGTTTGACTATAGAAATAATCCTGCTTCCATGTCAGACTCTCAAAACAGAATTTTTTCAAAATTTTACATGCCTCAAAGCTTTACGTGACTTTCCGGAAAAAAATTTCCGGAAAATTTACGTGACCGTAAGTTGATCGGAAAATTAACGTGACTCTTAAAATTTGGCCGGGAAACTATCTCAGAGTCATATGACAAACAACAGACGCGGATCGCATCTCAAGCACCTCGAGCCACAAATACCAACCTACCAATTTTCATCGCTCTCAGACTGCAAGAACTACTGAAACATTACTGGAAGCTCTATCGGAACATACCCTCTATATCTGTCTCTGTCTTACATAAACGGAACAGATCAATCTTTCCTTGTCGGGAACACACAGAACGCACAGAACCCACCGAATAGACATGTGTAGAAAGGGCCTTGAGAAGACATTGTTACGAGTTAGGCCCGTTAGGGCTTTCGCACGCTAAAAGAATAACGCGAAGGAATAAGGAATAAGAGGGAATAAGGTGGACAGAATGGCCCGGGTACGCAAAAAGAATAAGTAGAATAAGGGGGAATAAGTAAGGAATAAGAGGGAACAACGAGGAATAAGGACCACTTATAACAAATACCTATAAATAAAGAAGTTCAAAAAGTAAATAATTAAAATTTTATGAATATGAATTATTACATAAATAATTACCAAATGATTAAGCTTTTCTGACTTCTGTACTTTCAAATGGTATTGACTTCTGCACTTTCTTGGTATTGTTGACTCCGATTAGCTCCCCTCTTTATCCTTATTATCAATCATTAAAGATTGAGATTCTATTCATATTGTTTGTAATAGTATTCGATTGTTGCAGCCACCTGTCCCGTCCGGATTTCCTAGAATCATTCAAGAATAAATATTTCCCAGAAAAGCTTTTCACCCTGAGCGAGCTTCCTTTGTTTCATTGTTAATTTAATTTAATTATTAATTATTGTTATTACGTTTATATCGTTATTAATTACCGGTTGAGAGTGCAACTGGAAAAGCGGTACTACTTCTGTACAATTAAAATGAGTTATATGCCCTTTCTCCAGCCGCACCCTCAATTGCCAATCACCTGCGGTCATTAATTATTTAATTATGTACGGGATTAATATTTATTATTAAAATCGTTTACTTCTATTCGAGCCATCGTAAATTAGTTTACTTATTATTTATTTATGGAACGAGTTACAATTAGTTATCGGAATTATTATTTTATGGGGATTAATTATTTATTGTTTATTCTGAAATTAATCTTTTAATCCGGAATTATACCTACACTGAAAAACTTGTCGCTGCTTTTTACAGCGAAGGAAACGTCGCTAGTATTTGCAACGAATGCATCGCTGCTGTAAGCAGCGAATTCGCAATTCTGACCCGCAGAATTCGCTGTATAAAGCAGCGAAGAAAGTATCGCTGTGTAACTCGCCGACCTTCGCTGCTTTGAGCAGCGAACGTCGCTGCTGGGATTAGCGATGATCGCTTTCGTGGTATAATGCGACGAGCTTTGCTGCTATAAGAAGCGAACTTCGCAGCTACGTTTGGTAGGTAAGAAAAAAATGCGTGAAAGAGGAAATATCTCTTGGAGGGAATAACTTCATATATAGGTAATTATTTTACGCATATTAATGGGTTCAAATGCTAATATTAATATTATTTATAATGAAAATTATAGTTTTTGCACAGATGTTGTAAAAAAAATCGGAGGGTTTCTCACGGACGTAGCCACGAGCGATTGCGAATGATTACTATTACATTATAAAATTATTATTATTAAAATAATTTAATACTGTGAATTAAATAAACTCCAATCTCAAACATTATTTCTTATGTATAAAACTACTTCTATTATTAATTAATTTATGTTGTACATTTATGATTTTTTTATAGTAATATTACATTGTTTAAAACATATTTAAAATCCAATTATAAATACAGTTTTATTTAAATAAATGGAATGTAATTATCTAACCCAGACGGCAAACATAATCCGAATGAATTCGTTAAGAATTCGCCAAATGTATTATATTAGAATTTTTTTTTAGGAATTCAAAAAGAACTCTTTATGAATTCACTGTATTCATTAAGAATTCTATAACTATTCTTTTTCTGTTAAAAATTTGATCGTAAAATATATTGATTGAATTCGTGAAGAACTCAGGTTATGTCCGATTATTTAAATTAATAGACTAATAATACAATTCGTAAAGAATTCTTTTTTTTTAAATGTATTTATATGAAGTAGTAAATGAATACATCTACGAGTTCAAAAAGTATACTGTATGAGCTATTTAGGGACTCATACGAAAATAAACTTTAAGAATTATTTATTCCTAACCGAAGTTTAAAAAGGGTTCATTAAGGGTTCAAAATGAATAATCTTTTAGTTATTTTTTAGTAGAGTTCGAAAGATATTCGTGAAGAATACTTTTCCCAGACGGCATAAGCAGTTCCAAAAGAGCTCTTTTTGAACTCATGATTTTAAACATGAATTATTTAAAGTAAATCGAAATAAGTCTCCAAACAATTCTTATAGTGCACTATAAGATGGCATAAGCAGTTCCAAAAGAGCTCTTTTTGAACTCATGATTTTAAACATGAATTTTTTAAAGTAAATCCAAATGTACTATAAGAATTGTTTTGGGACTTATTTGAATTTACTTTAAATAATCATTGTTTAATATCATGAGTGCTAAAAGAGCTCTTTTGGAATTGCTTATGCCGTCTGGGAATAAATGTATTAGTAACGAATATCTTCCGAATTTTATATTAACTAAAAATAGCCATAACATGTGCCTTGTCTTTTTTCCTTGTCTCAAGCAATAACAAAATTGTTGTCCCAATTCTTATGGAAAATTATACAGACAAAAAAATGACCATAGATTAGAAATTATTAAGAGTGCGGACAACGATTTATTTCAGCGCTTGAGACATGAGAAAATAGACAAGGCATATAAGACGTTATATGGACATTCGCTAAAATTCTGCGATGAGTCATAGGCCACCGTGAATCCACATTGCATGCTGTATGCCTTGTGCTGTCGGAAACAAATTTGTTGTCCGAAATTTATAGGAATTATAACTCTATGGTTACTAATCCTATAATCACAGAGTTATAAATCCAATAGATTTCGGACAACAAATTGTTTCCGTCGGTATATAAAAAAAAGATGTGTTATTTTAAAAAATTTTTATTATTAAATAGTACATGGCAAAATAATTATTTAAATATATCTTAACCCCAAGTAGGCGGGAGCGGAGAGTTCCACGCGTATACGGGAGCGCGTCAGACGTGTACACATAGCAAAATAATTATTTAATGGGATGCGAGTAATTTTGCATTGGGCGCGCTGCTCACACAGATATGCAACGACGGAGAGCATCCGATCGTTTACGCAAGCCGGACTTGAAAAAGAATGTCTTGCGCTCTTGTGGGCTATAAAAAAGTTTAGGTACTACGTTGAAGAGTATAAATTCACGGCGATTATAGATCACAGCGGGCTAAAGTGGTTAAGAAATCAGAAAAAACCGTCGGGGCGATTGGCGCGATGGGAGCTGGAAGTGCAGCAGAGGGGTTTTGAAGTTAAGCATCGCAAAGGCGCATTACATCCATTTCCCAATGCGCTCACGAGGATGTACGGGCAGGTAGAAATAGAAGCGGCCGCGTTTGAAGAGTTTCGTGACTCTGGGTATTGGCGCATGTTACAGGAGGTACAAGCAACGCCGTTAAAATACAAAGATTGGATAGTCGAAGAGGAAAAATTGTATAAGTATAGCAAGGATCCGATTTTGGGGAAAATTATTGACGGCGAGGAAAAATTAAAGTTAGTGTTACCAGTTGCGTTGAGGGAGCGAGCGATGAGCGATACGCATTGTATTCCGTCGTCGGAACATCTCGGCGTAGAGAAAAAGTACGATCGTATAGCGCGCGAATATTATTGGAAGGGGATGTATCTCGGCGTAAGTAATTTCGTGCGAGCATGCGAGCAGTCTCAGAGATACAAGGTAGCGCAAACGGGAGCGCAGGGCTTTATGGGTAGTAGAATAGTAGAACGGCCATGGGTAGTGGTAGCCGAGTAAAAGTCAAATAAAATATTTATTTGTATTTCAGCATTTATTTACCCACCTAGGGTAGAATTAAAGCCAATTAGGAAAGCATACAGGAAGTCAGTAGCACGCGCGTTAGAAGAAATAATTCTGTTTCGATGGGAAACGCCGCAGTATTTATTGACAGATAATGATCGCGAGTTCGATAATCAAACATTGCGGAAAGTATTAGAGGAATACGGGGTAAAACACGTAACGATGCCGTCATATCACCCGCAGGCTAATACGGTTGAGAGAAGTAACAGAAAACAATGATCGCCGCGTTTGTGGGGGCCGATTATCTTAATTGGGACGCACACATTCATAAATGGCGACACGCGATAAACACCGCGATTCAAGCGACAACGCGCGTGTCGCCGGCATTTTTGAACTTTGGAAGACATCCACGCCCAGTGAAGAGTTTACGCAGAGAGATCGAGGGAGCGCGGCCGATTTTAAAAGTACCTCCGGAAGTGTCGATTGATAGAATAAAGCCATTAGATGCGTTTTGTGATTTAGTGGATAGACATATAGATAGTGCGAGAGGAAAAGTCTCGGTAGTATAATAAAGGTAAACGCGACGTTCAATTTAGCGAGGGGGCCGTAGTAATGCGACGAACACATTCGTTATCTAGCGGTATTAACAAATTTTCAGCGAAGTTAGCACCTAAATACGAGGGGCGGCTTAAGATAGTCGAGGTAAAATCACCAACTGCAGTTTATACGTTAGAAATCATACGGGAGGGTAACCGCAGAATCGCAAAGGTGCATGTTTCTGAATTAAAGCCGTATATTCCTCCTAGGAAGACAGAAAAAAGATGAACACACTTACTTATTTGTATTTACAAGAGTCTGAAGTCACGATGAGCAACGAGAGTGACATTCGTTTTCAGCAGGAGCTCCGCATGAGAATGGAGCAGCAGGCGCGCGCAAGAGAAGAGGCGGAGAGAGAAAGAGCACTCTTGGGCGCTCAGTCGGAGGATGAGGCGACAGAGTGCGAGCTGGAAATTCAGCGGAACGCAGTAGTGGAGGCCGAGGTAACTGCACCGAGTAGCCCGCGCTCGTTGATCGAGACTGAACGAGAGATAGAGAGCGCGCGGGAGTCACCTGCGGCTGGTCCCTTGCGCAGCTGGCAATTGGAGGACGGCATGGTTGTCCAGTTGGACGAGCCGGCACCCCTGCGCGTCGATGCCGATGACCACCCGACAATCGTGGCAGCGGAAGTAAGCAGGGTTGCTGATGAACGCCATGTCATTCCAGACGCGTATCCTCCCCGTGCTGAGTTAGTGGACGACAACAACGGGAACAGTGCCACGGACAGACGGAGAGAGAGAGAGAGAGAGAGAGAGAGAGAGAGAGAGAGAGAGAGAGAGAGAGAGAGAGAGAGAGAGAGAGAGAGAGAGAGAGAGAGAGAGAGA
>JAPYZP010006377.1:0-10308 GCA_030522985.1 Torymus sinensis
GTATATTGGTGGAAATGTACTTTGGCGTATGATTTGTTGGTAAACGGAGGCGGACGAATCGTTTTGATATTTTGAACGGGGAGCTTTGAGATTACGTAAAATATATGAAAAATAAAAAAAAGAAAAATTGTCAGTTTGAAAAGCTTGTAATTTGATTATCTTATTTACGCTTTGAATCAATCTCTCGGCGCTCATAAAATCGTAAATTACATTAGACAAATTACCTTTGACTAATAGCGCAGATACGCGTCTAATTCGACTTTCTTCCGGGTCGCGCGCGCGCCTGCCTGCCTTATCTGCGCCTTCCGATTTTTCGTCGTCCACCATGCTATATAAAACCATAGCGCTGTGCACGAGTCAGCCCGCGAGAGCTCGCGAGCAGCGCATGGCACACGTGTGCGTTCGCGCGCGAACCTCGTCGTCGATAAATTGGATCGATATTGAAATAGCTGAAAAGTAGGCGGGGACAAGTGAGGCGACTGCTTGGCACTCGCGTATATATATAGAGTCGAATCCGCGCGTGTTCACGTGTATAAGACACACGAAGTTTTGTCTCTCAAAATCGGGCGAAAGTCTAAGCTGCTGCTCTCAGATCGGTATCGAGACTGTTGCATGCATTTTTCCACCCTCTTCCTCTTCTTGTGCCTCAGCGTGCGCGCTTTGTGCCGCGGCTCGACTTTTTCACCACGATTGTGTATGTGTGTGCCTCTCTCTCTCGTCGTTTAGATATTCTCAGAGATTAGTGGGCGAATTTCACAGGCGGGGGCGGCTCGCAGTAGTATAGTTTTCCGTGTTTAATTGACTGACTGACGTAACTCATTAGCGACAAAAAGTGGGGGGATTGGGAGTACGCGTCTTTTCGGGCATTGGCTGGTATACCTTACGAACGGCGTGGTATTAGTTTTTGGCGTTACGTGATTGCTGTTACTTAAGAAGATGTTGATGCTCGTTTGCAATAATTGCACGCTTTGTTTTTTAGATTTCTGGCTATAGCTGTATTTTGACTTTCATTTCCTATAAAATTATCTTTATCGGGCAAAGTTTTAAAGGTGTTCCTTACATTAAATAATGTAAATGATGAATTATCATTGTTAAATTGAAATTTATGTAACACATTTGGAATATTAATATATACAATATTGATACATTTAATAAAGATGTTACAAAATTTTATCAAAACCAGAACTCACGTATAGTCCATGATTCGTAACTCTTTTCACTTCGAAACCAAAGGCGTTAGATAAAAGTTAAGTAGAAAAAGTTTAATGCGGTAAGACGCGCCGACTCCAATTCCGCATAGGAGCTATATATCTCGTGTATCACACGTAACGCAGCCTCCCCCATTACTCTTTAATCAAGCGCAATCAAATCCGCAACTCATCACCTCCTCACGACTTGCGGGAGATTTTCGTGCCAAAAGCATCGTGACGCGGACAACGGCTCACTCGCGGCAAGTCTCATCAGCCGGCTATGCTAATTCCGGAATCCCGCGCCGAAAGGGCAACGCTTTCTCGACCCGCGCGACGTCGTGCGCTCGCGCGAGAAAGCAACGAGAGTGCAACACTTGCCTCTCCCTCTCTCTCTCTCCCTCCTCATCTCTCTCTCTCTCTCTCTCTTTCTCTTCCTTCGCCGACATAACGCATTCATGTATTCGAGCGGCTTTTTGCGCGGCTTCTCGGAACGGCGCGTGGCATTAGAAGTCAAGGTGCTTTAAAGACTCGAAGCGCCTCACGACGACGACGAGCCAAGAGAGAGAGAGAGAGAGAGAGAGAGAGAGAGAGAGAGAGAGAGAGAGAGAGAGAGAGAGAGAGAGAGAGAGAGAGAGAGGGGGGGGGAGAGAGAGGGGGGGCAGCAGCTGTGGCGACGCGTTCCCCCGGGAAATTCGTGGGAAATCGTAGGAAAGGACTCGCCAGCCAGCGTGCCCGAGAGAGGTTTTATGACGGGATAAATTTATCGCATAGGTGTTTGTTGCCGAAGGTGGCGTTGTTCCTTTTTTTCTTCTTCTTTGGTTCGCAAGGAGAAGAAGCTCGCGGTAATTTATAGTTGAATAAAAATGCTGGAAACGCACGCGCGCGATCGTTATTTACCCGTGAGTGTTGTCAATCAAGCGTGCATTAACAGCGGTATAAATTTTAATTTATATACTTTCCTTTATCGCAATGCAAATTGATTGCCGTGTGCCGTGAGTGGAAGGTGTCGCTCGAGAGTTTCTACTAATGCATGAGTTATTTAAATTCAAATTGTTTATTATAGCTGTATCCTTATGCCATATTTTCTACAACGTATAATATTATCTTGGGAGTTATCGTTTGTCAGTATTGGTATATAACGTCGTTTTACATGTTCTTTCGATCAAACCCAATAATTTTCTTAGAAATCCTGGAGTAACTTGGTTTTATCCAGACGAAGTTTAGTACTAAATTATGCGCAATAATTGTTTCAAAGCTTCAAGATATTTGAATTCTCTCGCAAGACAGGACTCATTGTTTCTTTTATATTACATGCATTCAGAAAATATGTACAAGTCTTGACTGATTTATAAATCAGCTTATATTTATTAAAATAAGTTGAATTTTCTTGAATCTATAGGCTATTAAAATTCCTTTCCAACATTGTTCACTTATACCTTCAAAGAAAGCCGCTAAATAGCGCAATATAAACTTTGAAATACAATATTTTTTAGATTTTAATACGTGACAAATACTCGCTTTTACGGTAGAAGCTAACCATTTTCATGAAAAGCTCATTAATAATTATGTAAAAAAGCTTTTCACTTAACCTCAAAACGTTCACTTTCACGGTAAATAATTGTATAATTTAATATTCGCCATAAAACAGAATATTTAGTATCAAAACAATAGCTTAAATTGGCCAGTATAGCATCTTTCATTCTATAATTATCTAAATCTGCAACACATTTTCTTGTAGTCATTTTTCTATTTTTAAAAGAATAAGATGAAAGAAAGTACCGCCCAATAGATAATATTCCATTGTTTGTTGAAACGATTACTTCAGAACATAAATAAATCCACCCTCTAACAAGCGGAAACTCCATCAACCGAATCATCTTCTAATGACGGATAATACTTTACCTTCTAATCAAAAAATCCGACCCAGCCGCATTATAAGTCGCTCTCGTATAACAGAAGCTACCCGAGACTCGCAAACCGCTTATTCTTCTCGGGAGACGCTTGGTTGGGGGTCAAAGGACGTAAGGAACCACCGTGGGATCCGCTTGCGCCGCGCAGCGATAACAGTATGGGTACATGCAGTAGCTGGCGGCTGCTGCTACTCGCCCGCGATTGAGAATAACCGCTAAAGTTCTTTCACTTTCTTCTGTCGCTGCTCTCTCGCGCATTTCCTTTGATTTAGCGAAATTGTTGACCGAAGCGAAAGTTTTGAGCCGTATTTTTCTTAATTAATGCAAATCGGAACATGCACGTATTTCGAAATTGTACGAGCCTTAATTTGTCAATTTTAATGTTTTCTTTAAATAATTTACGTTTTGTAGTTTGAACGATACTACGAAAATTCGATAAGAATAAGAGGTCTTTTTAAGTTTATACATAATTTTTATAGTGAATTCTGAATAACTTTTCATTCAAGAAAGCCCTAAAATACTAGAATTTTAAATAAAAAAATAATATTTATATGTGTCCATTTGTATTGGTGAATCTGAATATAACAGGAGAATTGTATTAGCTTTGATGTACTTTAGCAGAACGTTTTGTTCAAATTATTTCTTTTATCGTAGGCCTACATTGCAGCAAGGCATTCACTCGAAACTTATGTCAATGACTAATATAAATGATTGTTAAATAAATTAAAGTTAATCTTTAGGCTTTCGATATTTGCATTTATTGATGTTCTTTTCTCTGGAATGCATCCGCATTATTATCGTAATTAACATCGCATCTGATAAGAATGAACTTCAGATTAAGACAACATTTATGTCTTTGTAGATTCATTATTATTATTATATACTCTTAAATGAAAATAACATTTTTGGAAAAGGATTAACGGTGACGAATTCATTGATACATGGGCTATAGGTCAAACTCATAAATGCTTTTAATTAAAATTTAAATATAGCTAAAAAATTAGATTCCGGATAATTATAATCCACTTGATCGGCTTTAAGCTAGCATTTATATATGCATTCATATACAATTACACTTTTTCCTTGAATTATTTGTTAAAATGTTTAACTCATAATATAATATAAATTATGATGCCCATCGTTTGTTACTTGATTATCTCTAAATATATCTATTTTACTGAACAGTTTAGTTTCCATTACTATAAATTCATTTTAAAGAGTACCTTAAATTGCTCATGAGGGATGAATAAGAAAGACCCGTGGAAGTAGATATTACACTTTTACGACGTATTTGGCAATTGCATTACGTTCCTCGTACATGACGAAATGCATTTCGATGTCATTGATAAGGTAATCGTCCTGGTACTATGCGATAAGCTACCTTCATATAAAAGCCAATGCCGTATCGCAGTTAGAACAGTTCTCCTGTTTGCTCAGATCTCGATCAGTAATTTGCTGATCTATACAGGATGCTTAGTACGAAAAGTAAGTTTTATAATAGTTTCGATTTCTTTTATTTTGACAAAATATAGAATATTTTCTAATTTAATATAGGAAAGCATTTAATTAATGAAATTAATATTTTATTTTAGTATTTATCTCTTCTATCGCTTTGCTGCTGAGCGCATCTAGCGCTATTGGAAGTGATAACGCATTTTTCAATGAGCCTCCTAACAAGCCTAATGAGTGTCCGAAAGGCGACCCTAGTGGATCTCTAGTTACATTACCACACGAAAGCGAATGTGACAAATTTTACGTGTGCATCGACGGGGAAAAAACTCTGCAAGAGTGTCCCGACGGCCTACATTTCGATGCAAAACAGGGAATCTGTGATTGGCCATCTATAGCTGATTGTCAGTTGACTACAACTCGTAGACCATGGACCACCACAACTCGTAGACCATGGACCACAACTACCGAAAAACCTATTACAACTACCTCTGCTAAACCAACAACGACCCAGAAGCCTAATCCACCGACAACCACTACTACTAGGCCAACTACAACCAACAAACCTCATACAACTACTACTCTTCGACCAACGACTAACCAACCTAATGTAACAACAACCACTACACTTCGGCCAACTACAACTAACAAACCTAATGTAACAACTACTCTTCGGCCAACCACAACTAACAAACCTAATACAACTACTACTCTTCGACCAACCACAACTAACAAACCTAATACAACTACTACTCTTCGACCAACTACGACTAACAAACCTAGTACAACTACTACTCTTCGACCAACTACGACTAACAAACCGAATATAACAACAACCACTACACTTCGGCCAACTACAACTAACAAACCTAATGTAACAACTACTCTTCGACCAACCACAACTAACAAACCTAATTCAACTACTACTCTTCGACCAACCACAACTAACAAACCTAATACAACTACTACTCTTCGACCCACTACGACTAACAAACCTAATACAACTACTACTCTTCGACCAACTACGACTAACAAACCTAATGTAACAACTACTCTTCGGCCAACCACCACAAATAAACCTAATGTAACAACTACTGTTCGGCCAACTACAACTCACAAACCAAATGTAACAACTACTCTTCGGCCAACTACGACAAACAAACCTAATGTAACAACAACTACTCGTCGACCAACTACGACAACCGAAAAACCAGGTATGAATTTCAAAATTTGAATAATTATCAAGAAAATGCTCTTATGTATATATTTTAACAAACGCATAAAAAAAAATTATTTTAGGTTATCCAACAACTTGCCCCAAGGATGATCCACTTGACCCAATTTTACTACCGCATGAATGCGACTGCGGCAAATACTATTTGTGTCGTAATGGAAATCAGATTCTGAGAAAATGCCCAAAAGGTTTACACTTTAACCCAACTATTCACGATTGTGATTTACCAGAGGATGCTGGCTGCTCACCATCGACTCCAGTACCTGAACCACCAGTTACTCCTGCATCTGACTGCCCACCTGTGGGTAGTAACGGTGAGGCTGTTCACATAGCCCATGAAACCAACTGTTCTTTGTTTTACACATGTACTAATGGTGGAAAAGTACTGCAAGAGTGTCCTAGTGGACTGCAGTTTAACCCAGAACTTCAAGTTTGTGATTGGCCATGGAATGTGAACTGTACCAATAAACCAGTTTCAACAACACTGCGCCCAACAACTACCTCCAGAAGACCAATAACTACTACGAAGAAACCTAGCGGGTGTCCGTGGTATAATACGAAGATCCCCCACGAGGAGGATTGCTCTTTGTACTACAAATGTGAAGATGGTAAACCCATACTACGTTGGTGTTACGATGGCTTGCGCTTTAACCCACAGACAAAGAAGTGTGACGAGCCTGAAAATGTCAAATGTATTCGTAAACGAGAAGCCACATTTGCTGATGCCGACGACGTTGACAACATAATTGGCTCAACAGCAAAACCTACCACACCAGCTTGGCAGAATCCTGCCAGTTGTCTCGGGCGTTGTCCCATAGTCGATCCTATTGAATACACCGTGCTACTGCCAAACCGTCGCTGCGATAAATACTGCGCATGCAGTAATGGTCGTGCCATTGTAATGTCCTGTCCGGTAGGTCTTCAATTCAGCGTGAAGCTGAAAGTATGCACCTATCCAGTTGAAGCCAAGTGCAGGGGCATCGGTGGAATTATTCCCTCGACTTCTCCGGCTCCACCGACAACTTCTTCGAGACGACCCCCCACGGGAAGTCCGTCGACAACATCGAAAAAGCCAATAACGTCTTCGCCTACAACGGCACCAAGCACGGGTAAACCTACTCCTTCGGTGAGTCCACCCATCACTGGACGTCCAACATCAGAAAAACCACAGCCTACTTCTTCGGTAAAGCCACCAGTAACAGTAAAGCCTGAACCAACAGTAAAACCCGAAGACAATCCACCGTCGGTCTTCAGTCGTTTGTTTAATTTCTTTTAAACGAGTAGTAGTTTAAATTTTTAATGGAATAGATTTGTTAGAACTTAGTGTACAATTTTATTAGTGAGAATATATACTGATAGTTTGATTTGTTAACTATATGAATATTTTTAAATATAATTATTTATGTATTTAAAGCGCCCAATATGTATGGTGATTATTAATAATATTTATTGTATTATTTAAATAGAACTAAATTTAATAAATGTGCATACTCAAAATATATATGCTCTGTTATTTTTCCTCAAAATACATTGATACGCATCATTGATAATTATTTTTTTAAATCCATGTATTTCTCCATACATCATTAAATACGTTCTATAAATATTTAAAAAAACACCTCTATCTTTGCTAAGTTACAATGCAAATAATACAAGGCGATAAAGTCTTTCACATTAATCAAAGAAACAGTAACGACCAATCGTGTACGACAAATACAAGGTACACGACAATCATAACAATATAAACCGCGACAAACTGACATGGAACAGATATAATACAGAAGAAGCGCACGAGCGGTCTCTCGTGACGTCGTTAGAGTCGTCGTCAGATAACGCTAGCTATGAGCATTGACCCCCGCCACGTGTGGCACTTGGAGACTGACGTCTCGATATTCACTGCTGCCTGTTAATCCGTTCACCTACACAAAATTGAGATTATGTACGTTGCCCTGCTTGCATACTGACATCGTGGCCGAATGACTCAGAATCAGACTTTTCGCGATTATCGGCCTTTCCGGAAAAATACAGAGGCAAGCGAATTTTTTCGCCGTGGCGCAATTAACTTTTTTTAATCAGGTGATCTATCGGGAAGCAGCGTAAAGTGCCTCGGAATTAATTGAGCGCGCACAAGTGTTTGCGATTAACGAAACGGCTATATATACATATCGAGATAAGCCGATAGCCGGTGCTCTTGACGAAGTTGTTAATCTAATTATTTAAACAACATGGATTTGTAAGTGGCTTATTCGTATTAGTATAGATAAATAAAATGTATTCGTATTTTTTAATCACTTTTCGCTTGCCCCAATCATCATCAGAAATAATTCAACATGACCGAAACTTAATACACAATGCAATTCCATCCAACAGACACCATAACGAAAACCTCTTACGTGCCCCGTCCCAATTCTCCCTGCAAAAATGCCCAACTACATGAATCCTTCAAACCCCACAACAAGCGCGTCCGATCCTTCATAAAAATTCCACCACGAAAGATCATTAAACTTTGACACGGACGAGGCAGCCTCGAGACTACTTCCACGGCGCACCTCGTGCCCTCGCGGCGACGGAAATCGCGCCCCGCGACTTTCGAGGGCGCAGTGAAGAAGAGAAAGTGAGCACGCGGGCCCGATATTCCTCGCCCCAGGTGGCCGATATGAAAACGCCGCGAGATTATGACGGAGAGCCGAGAGAGAGACCCGTTGCCTGGCCTTGTCGATTCCCTTTGCAGATTAGCGCTAGCGCTAGCGTCTAGACCATAGCCGTAAATTAAAAGCCAAGCGCGCGCTCGCGCTTTCTGGGTCGCCGCGCGTGACGACGAGGACGACGATGGTCTTCGTGGTGACGACTTCATTGGACGACCGGACATCGTGACCCCTTTTGCAGTTTCCGATAGGGGGGAGTGGATTTTTATCTGCGAGGTGAGGAGGTGTTTTACGGTGCGCGCAGAGTCAGCCTGACGTGCGCAAGCGAGTCGGTTGGAACTATGGGCGTTGATGGGCGATGGGCGGGTATAACGAGGTTTGCGTTACGCGAGATATGTTTGCTTTGGGAGGCTTGTTGTGGCTATGACGTGCTGTTTGGGTTAGCGAAATTTTAATGCTTCGAGGTGTATGTATACTTGTGTGTACGAAACTGATTATTTGGTAACGGAATCGTGAGAGTACATGAATTACTTCCTTGTGTTTATCATTCTTTCTTGCGAAAGATACGCTTTAATTGGTTTTATAATGACGGCGTGTAATAAGTTTCTGAGGATTGTCCTGTCACGAGTGTTTATTTGCATGAAATCGACTATTTGTCAGTGGAATCGTAAAAAGTAAAATATTTACTATTGTATGCTAATAACGGGATTCAATTATAATAAATTACGCTTTTTCTGTCATTCGTAAGCATTCGAATTCCACAGGAGATATCTTCATTATTAAAATGCCCGAAACGCCAATATTGACGAATATTGCCAGGAAAACGCGCCACTTTCATCATGACCTTTATCATGTTTTTATCCTAATATCATCAATCATCCATCCGCGTATACTTAACCAAACGAATATCGGCAGCGTAATTTCTGCGAGTTGTCAATTTTATCTACAATTAATATTTGCGATGCACACAGCTACTATTCCCCGAGATGCTTAATCAAACTCCACTCCGGATACAATCGACTTTCCTTATTCATCGTTGCAAACTCAACATCTAAGCCTCACTCGCATAAACGCGCTTCCCCGAACGCTTGGCGTATGAAAAATGCACGAGCGGAGAGCGAAATTCCTGCGAAGCCGAAAACTTTCGTCGTTCCCTCGATTATTCATTCCTCATCCACACCGAAGAAGAAGCAGCAGCAACAGCAGCAGCGGTGGTTCATCTGGAGGGAGGACTTAATTAAGGCTCTCGTCGGTGGCACGCCACCAAAATCGGTTCGCGCGTTGACAAATTCGAGGAGGAGGCAATTGGTATGACTGGCGGGGTGTCCTCCTGTCCGCGAATCAATTTGCTCGACGAGTTCGATCGCTCTCGGCAGGATGATGGGAAGAGAAGAGAGGAAAGAGGAATCCCTCCCGCGTGTAACGGCTTGTCTCGACGTTTGTTCTCGAAATTGATGGAAGAAGGGTCGACACGGTGATATTTATTTTGAGCTGCGAGGACGCAATTTTCAGTGAAGTTTTGTGACAATTTTTATCTTGGAATGGAAGAGAATTATGGTTTAGTTGGTTTTCGCGGAAAGACGTAATTGTAGGGAAAATTTATATTTTCGAAAATTTGAGTTCGAATGTAAAGGTAAATATTATTCTGTAATATAAATTTATTCATAAAAATTGTAACAAAAAGACATCAATATAAATATGGCTGGATAGAAATAACAAATTTGCTTATAATTTTAGAATTTCTTCTTTCGTTTTATAAATTTCGTCATACCATTCTTTTATCCACAATTCCACATTCCTTACTTTTTGCTATTATGCGTCAGTATAATGCGTACGTATTTTCTGCACTTTTGCGTGCCTTCAAGATGCGTCATTAACAC
>JAPYZP010006385.1:0-15735 GCA_030522985.1 Torymus sinensis
TGTCGCGGCGGGGGGCCCTGTACTGGGCCCACCCCCGCGCCGTTTCCCCCCCCCCCCCCCCCCCCGCCCCACGAACGATCCGCTTCTACACACGTCACCCCTTACATATATACCCTCTCCACTCGTCATAAAACGATGTAGTTCGTTATAATCTTTGCGCCCGTCGAGTTTTACCGACGGACTGGCCTGACGCGGCTTGCGGAGAGCCTCGTAACAAAAGCTGCAACGACTCGGCGGAATTCATTAGCCGGAACAAGTTAGGGCAGTCGCGCGGGCGCGTAATAAAGTTAACTAGCGAGGAAAGTGGGCGGCAACTCAAGTTTCAGTTACTAAACTCTTGACTGAATGTCCGACTGAGTTACAACTCTGCTCTCTCCTCTCACTCGCTAAACGCGGCGACAGTCCGACTTGCCCTCTTTTTTCCCGTATTAGTCGCGCGTTTAGCTCGTATATATTATATAAACCCCCCCCCTCGGCATGCCACCTCCGGCGCTCTTTCTCTCTTCACGAGGTTGGCGCGCGCGGCCGCGGGGCGGAGCGAATTTCGTTTTCGCGTGCAGCACAGCCGGCGGAGAGAAAGAAAGAAAGAGAGGAGATAGCAGGCGGAGAGCGCGTCGCTCGTTATCATAAACGATGCAGTTTAGCCGGACTTATCCTTCCGGACGTTTTAAATCCGCTGCACGCGCGCGTTCGCCGTCGGATTAAAGCTCTATAATAATTAACGAGTCTCTCGGCTGTATAATGCGCGTTATATATAGTATACGTGGCAGTGTGTGTATGTGGGGGTGCACGCGAAGCCAACCGCAAAAAATCACGAAATAGGGTATGTGTACGGCCATCGAATGGTACTTAACGTCCAACGACCGAAACAGAATTAAGCCTCGCTCGCCCGCGCCCGCGCAGCCCGCTTAATGCCGCAGCCGCTCGCCACGCGTACGCTCGCCTCACTGAAGATGCATTAAGCTTAAAAAATCAATTTCATTCTCCTATTTCTCTCCTATAAACTAAAATGAATAAGCCAGGCTTAGCGCTCGGCAAATGGGTTTTTCGTGTTTGGACAGCAAATTGGAAAGCAGCACGCGCGAGTAATCATAAAATTTTGCTTAAATAAAGCAGGCCATTTGAAAGTTTTATAAGCAAAGTTTTATTCCGATGTGCGCTGCCGCCGCCGCCGCCGCCGCCGCCGTCGCCGCGCTCCACTGATTTTCCAAACTCCAATATTTCTTTCGATTCATCCAATATTTTATAATTTCGTAAAGTTATAAAGGATCAACAGTATAAGCTTATTAACTCGTATATAATGTTATCGTAGAACAACAAATATTCAAATCCTTTTCATTTTCTGTCCCATAACTATACTTTATAGCATTCAATTAGCGTTCTCCCTCGCGAGACACAACGAATATCGAATCCGACGCTTCTTTTGCAATTTAATACACAAGCTGCTGCCGACGCCTCCGACTTTCCGTCTCGTCCTCCGCGTGATTTCGTTACACGAAGCAATATCGGCCGCCGACGGTCTATATATCCAGGCGAGGGCAAAGAGGAGAGATTAATAAACCGGGCCGAATCGCTGAATGGTGTTCAATGGCGAAGAGATCGAGGGCGTAATAGGAGCTCCGGAGAGAAAAGTGGAGCCGCCGCTGCTGCTGCTTCTGCTGCTGCAGCTGGCCAACGCTAGCGTCAGTCTTGAAAGTGTCCACGATGTCGTCGTTCCCCAACAGGAGTTTTACGGCCCCAAGCGGCCGCGTCCATGCAATGTATATACACGTACATACAGCGAGAGGTCGACGTAAAGACGGAGGCTATATCCGGCCATTGACATCGTAAAATAAGCTCGCCGTGTAAAGCTAAGCCCATCTCGTTTAGCTCGCCACCATCTTCTCGCAGCAGCGCGCGCTCGCTCGGTTTTGCTTCTGCAGTGTTGTTGCTGCTGCTGCTGCTGCTGCTGCTGCTGTTGCAGCTTGCGAGATAAAAGCTGCACCGCGCCGCTGTCGACATGATTGATATGCGGAAATCCAAGGCGTTTATCTTTCGGGCGCAGAAATAACCGCGCCCGTGCATGCACCCAAGAAAAATGCTCGGAATTCTGGCCGTATAGCTTCTTTTTAATCAAATGCAAATTTCAGGGATTAAGATTTATTGCGCGGTGCTGTGGTTAGTTTAAGCTTTCATAAATCGTGTATGGAGAACGTAACTTTCTCCGACCATAAGCAGTGGAGAAAAGAGGACTTCGCTAGAGGTAACGCGGTAACTAATTGCAGTATTTTCCAAAGGGGGGCCGATATAGTAAATACTAGGGTAATATAGCTTTTATTTCGGCGTTTCTGCCGAAAATAAATTCGATACCGTTCAAATAATCATTTGCTCGGCGGCGGGTTGAGCGAGCGATTGTAAAGCCGACGCTTTACATAGTGGAGAAGCCAGCGGAAAAACTCAAGTGCACATTCGGCGAGCGTATAAGACGGGAAAAAAAGGAGCGCAATGAAAAATTTACTTTATTCGGGATTCAAGACTAGCATATTGGACTGGAACTTCTCACAATTCGTGGAAAGAAAGAGAGAGAAAGAGAGAGGGAAGGAGAGGGAGAAGAATAAGAAAAAGAGGCGTCGTTCTCCCTTATCGCCGGAAAAGGCAGTATAGTTTCGTACTAAGGTAAAATGTTGTAAAGCGGTAAGGGGCAAGACATAGAGAATAAAGAAAGGCAGAGGGAGAGCGCGGGCGAGAGGTGGGACTCTGGAGCGAAGGAGCGCGAGAGGCTACACCCGAGGAAACAAACAGTTAAGCGGGTAGTTCGAAAGAGCGTAAACTTTTATCGTGCGCCGAGGGAGGAGAGGGGGGGAGGGGGAAAAAGGCACGGCGGCAGCGCGGCTCGACGATACGCGAGAAAAATTCCATAAAACGCCCGTGAGAGTTCGTTTCTGGCCTCCACCGCCGCCGCCGCAGCTAAATACAGCGCTTTAATTTTCAAACTCGCGATACTCCAGCTTGTTTCTCCAATTGCCGAGCCCTGCCGGTGGAGCAGTAGTAGGCCAGGCGCGCGAGTCGAACGCTACTCCACTCGGCCGTAACGAGAGTCGCACTTTGCATAATGGAGCGACGGCAAGCACGCGTAAGAAAAAGAGAGCAAAGCAAGCGTCGGCGATGTTATTCCGGGTGTAACGGA
Organism: Torymus sinensis; assembly: GCA_030522985.1. Lineage (NCBI taxonomy): Eukaryota > Metazoa > Arthropoda > Insecta > Hymenoptera > Torymidae > Torymus > Torymus sinensis. The sequence continues at coordinate 3,167 of JAPYZP010006385.1, forward strand.
GAGCGCTAGGGAACGCGTGTCGAACGCGAACGGATTACGCTCCGGGAACACAATTTGCTGATTAATTTTTCATATATAAAAGCCGCGTGCGTGCGCGCGCGCGCGCGCCTCGTGATTTAGCGCCTTATTCGATTTAAATTCATCTCCAGTGCTGCTACACGCCATACAGCTAGAGGCGAGAGGCGCGCGGGTATATAGCGACTCCTGGTTTAGGTCACGCGGAGTAGGGATTTCAATTTAATTAAGAACGGCATTCAATTTGCGATCCGCGCGCATATATATTGCCGCATATTCGCGTAACACCGCTACCTCATTGCACACGCGCTGATGGGCGAGACGGCAACTGCGAGGACGCGCGCGCGCCCGCGGTCTACACTATATGGAGGCGCCGACGCCCCCACCGCCCCCGACGCTGCCGTCGAGCGCACAACAAGCGCTATGTATACCTTATACGTTGCTCGCACGCTAGCGCGCCACAATAAATTTATGGATATATCGGCGAGCGCATATCGTAATGCTGATAATTTACACGATTGGACCTCTCTTGGCTCTCGGCTGCTGCCTCTGCTGCCGCTGCTGCTGCTGTGCTGATGATGCGGCTGCTGTGCAATTTAATCAGCTCTCCGCCCCCTCCCCTTCGGTACGCGCGCATAGATTCTCCTCCTCTCATTTCGCTTCTCTCTTTTCCCTGTTCCTCCAATCCGCGTTTTTTGCTGGCACATACTCGCACATGCTCTGGCGCCTGCGCGAGGTTCCCCTTCTCGCTCTCTATCGCGCGCGCATTTTACCCTTAAAAGCCATTGAGATAAATGAAATCGGAGCACAATGTGCTGCCGCGCCCGGCGCGTAAAGTGATATCGGAAGCGACGGTGAGAGGGGGGATGTGCGCGCACTAGAGTTGACAGATTCCAGCGCGACGGTACTCGGCGTTCTCGTGTGCGCGCACGGAAAAATGCAGCCCCCGCTGAATTATCGATGCCGAAGAGTGGCCGATGGGATTTGCGACTCGTGTTTAAAGCAAAACAACGCGCCCGTAAGAGAGGGACAGAACACGCGCGGAAAATAAAAGCGGCCAAATAGGAGGAAATCCCGGAAACTAAATGTTAAAGCGCAAAAAGAGGGGGAGACACACCGAGGCATCAAAGAGCGATTTTTATACAATGAAGTTAGAGCGGCAACGCTGGATTGCCGCTCCACCTGCTGGACAAAGTGATCAGTCGCGTTATGCGCGGCCGCGCCCGCTGATACATTCCGGCCGAGCGCGTGGAATGCAATTTTTTTCATCTCCCCACTCCCCCCCACACACGTACACACACGGACGCACACAGGCGTGCCTGTATGTGCGGAGACGCAGCGCAGCCAGAGCAGAGCGTTGCGTTTGACAGCGTCTGAAAAATGCGCGCGAGCGCGAGTATTCCGCGACAGCGGACATGCGCGGCTAATTCGACAGGGATTTTTTTTCCCGCGTGTTCGCGTACACTCCAGTCGTCGCGGGCTCGCGTGAGAATAGGCGCGCACCCGCAGGGATTTAGGATTTTTTTTCTACCCCCTGCTCCCCTCTGCTGACCTTTAGGCAAATCGCCATTAGCGGCACTTGTCGCAAGCAGACTAGTTTTTATGCTTTTAGCTCATACGCGAGGCGGAATTTTTTTCTCCGCTTTCTCGACTATTTGTATGGATGTGTGCGCGGGAGGACACGTGCACGCGCCACTGATTGGCTTTATTTTTTATATTTAATCAGTTGTCAGCTGGTAGCGGGATTGAATTAACGTACGAAAATTGAAAATGAACTGGTTGACGTTTCAATCTGTGAGTGTGTGTCAGTGCGGTGCGGAGCAAATCTTTAATAAACTTTTTTTTCTATAGATTCTGTCTTTTCGTTTCGGATTTTTTCGGTTTCAGCCCAGTTTTGAATTCAATTCAATTTTTCGGATTTTTAATATAAAAATCTTTTTAAAAAAGGAGGCTATTCTCATTGGAGATATAATATTGACAGTAATAATGAAAAAAATTTCTGAAACAGTATAGTTTAATCACTTGCCAGCTATCTTCAGCTGCATATAAGGAGAGACTAAGATAGTCTCTCTCATAATTCAGTACAACAAAGGACGATGCAAATGATATACTGTTCAACAGCGCTATATGCACATCCAAAAAAAACCCAAGAATTACTACATTTAATTGAGCGAGCATTAACACGATAATAATGCGGAATTTTTCGCGAGGAAACGCGAGGGCGCCGAGATTATGTGTACCGGTGAGAAAAGGCGATGACAAACAAGGGCTTCAGGGCCAATTAATTCTGCCGAGAAAGGCTCGAGAGATAAAGAGAAAGAGGTGGGAAACGCGAGTGGTGGGGACTGGAAGCGAGCAAAAGCAGAGGCGCACGCGCTCGTAAATACACGAGTTGCGCGGGCTCGCGTTCGCCGAATTAATTAAAACATTTCGTTAAAATGAAGCGGGCGGCCGTGGGATTGGCCGACTACTACGCCACGAGCGCTTACAGCCCAGCAGTAGAGCCTGCGGCCCGCGAGAGAGAGAGAAAGAGAGAGAGAGAGAGAGAAGTTTCCTTTAGCGAGCCAGGGATGCTGGCGAAACAATGAGCCGCTCATTGTTCCATGACGTCTCGAACAAAGAAGAGTCGGTAAGCGCTTCGTTCTCTCCTCTCCTCCCTCCTCGCTCTTTCGGCCTTTCTCGCTCGCGAGGAGATAAAACGAAGGAAGGATGTAACTGAGTGGAAGCGTTCGCGCCGGAGCCTCCTGCAGCCCGGATAGATAGAGTGGAGGAAAAACTCGCCGAGGGTAAATAAGATGCTGCGAAGAATATAAGGGGCCGCGCGGCAGCGCTGCAACTGCAGGATGACGAAAGGATGGAAAAACGAGGGGAATCGAGACGCGAAATTTTCCTTATCAAATGCCGCTTTTTATTGTCATCTGGAGGCGAGCTGAAATGCGCGGCAAGTACTTTTTATCTCTCGGCCATCCTTTCTCTCTCCTTTCTCTCTTCGCACGCGCCAGAGAAGCTCAATTGTTTCGCCCCCAAGATAAAGGCTCATTCAAATGCTGCCGTGCTGCGATAAATAACGACGATGAAATTATTGTTTGTATATATGTGTATGTCTATATACAGACACGGGGTAGAGGGAGCAGTGAAAGAAAATGGAAAGCTCGGTTTACAGCGCTAGCGGGTGGTTGGATAAACGAGCGAAACGGCCGGCTGTAACCCGATAGTTGTTCCCGATATATATACGTATAGCGAAAGGTGGGGGGACGCGTGGCGCGCGTATATATCGGATATTAAATAAGCGCTTTAAATCCGCGAATTTCCAGGAGCGTGCGCGAGAGCGCACTTAATCCGGTAAAAGTTACATTCGTAAACGGAAATACTCTCGGCAGAGCTAGCTCGCGATCGCACATACAAAGACCTCATTTGAATAGCTTAACGCACTGGCGCCTGCGGGCCACGCGCACACGCGCCTGCCTATATATACACGCGTGTCCCGCGATTCCGGGCCGCGCGAATTTACACGTGTAAGGGAGGACGCGGAGAGTCGCCGGCAGCGGCGGTGAATCCGATACATCGGACCTCTCTCCCTCCCTCCCTCTCTAGCACGCCGACGACGCGTATATATATACGATTCGCGACGGTCAATAAAGCTCGCGCAACGCGGATGCTTCCCGTGAGGTGACCGCCGCCCTTGTCGTTCTCTCTCTCTCTTGCTGTCTCTCTCTTCCTGTCGATTGTCAACTGTGCGGGAATCGCACGGCGCCCGCACTCGCTCGCCGAATATAAGCGGCCGTCGCCTCGGGCTACTATGCGCAAGGAGATGAGGCCAAGTGTTGACTTTCGCGCGCGGCTATGCCCGCGACATTTTCATTCGCCGGGTGAAAGGACGGGCGAGCGAGCGGGGAATGGGAACGAACGAGAAATAGCAATAGCGCACACACGCACACACATAGTACGCGTTCTGCGTATAGCGAGTGACAACTGCGGCGCTACGAATTGTGGTCACTCTAAATATTTGCTCGGCAGGTTAATGATCAATTTATATAGTGGGGCGCGCGCACGTCTGTGTGTGTGTGTGAGAGCTGCTTTGAGCTCTCTTTGCCGCTCTAGTTTGTTTCCATCGGGCGTGTGAACAAACTCGTTTTGCCAATTTCATTTCATCCCTCTTGATTGAGATTAATTTTTCATTGAATTTTCCCAATTAGAAGTCCCGATTGATGAGCCATTTTCAGCGGAGCGGAGAAGTGCTATAATTGAATGGCTCGAAATATCTAACTCGAGGCTATATACATTGTTATTCGCGCGAAAAGATTGTGGGTACGCAGGTATGAGATAGCGTAAGAATTAATGTTGATTTTGCAATATATGTATACGAGAAAATGGGCTGTAAAGAATAGCTGGCGTAATTGTACCTTGTTGGCTGTAAATATTTCAGAAGGTCGGTGATAAATGACGGTTTTCCGGATGCCCCGGCATTTTTCACCTTCGCGCTCCTTAATAAATATTCAATCGTACTTCTGTTTGCCTTCGTGCGCATATATTTTTTCCTCATACACCCGACCCTCCGCCGCTCTACCAGAACCGAAGCTCCGCGATATCTAGCGCGATATTAATCATGCGATATTTGCTCTCGAGGAGATTTATATCCCCACGCGAAAATAAAGCAAACACCGCGAGTTTAGAACCTTATCGAGGAGATTTGCTCCGATAAATATCCTCCTGCTGAGCCTTAAAAACACCTCGTATACTTCCGAGTAAAGATATGTTCATAAATGGACCGTTTGCACCGATCCATTATTCGCCGCGAGTGTGTGCTCTAATTTACGATGGCAAACAAAACGGAGCACGAGACGAGCTTCATCGAATTTTTCGCGATTCACGAAGAAGAAACGGTATTTTGCGATGGAAATGGGCAGCAGCAGCAGCAGCGGCGAGGGAGAGAATATGGGGCTAAACTGACGGACGGGCAGCCGAGCAAAAAAAAAAGAATATATAGGGGATGCAAAAAGAGATAAAAAAAAGGAGAATGAGAGAGAGGTGGATATAGAGGCTGGGAGGGAAGAAAATAAGGCGAAATAAAAATGCGCATCAACAATGAAAACGAGAGAAAGAGAGAGAGAGAGGGAGATTCAGTTATTCGCGAGGCACCGCTTTAACGATAGCTCGGGGGCGGCTGTGCTGCAGTACGAGCTGCCGCTGCTGCAGCCGCCGCGCCCCCGTGAAGTATTGTAGAGCGAAGGTAGTAACGGGCCGGGCGCTAGAGATTTCCAGGCGATTTCACAGCGTACATACGACGCAATAATTAAGTCCCGACCTATACTGCCGCGCGTTCGCCCTCCCTCCCTCCTGCCACCTCTCTCTCTCCCTCTCTTTCCCTCTCACCCCTTTCGCGTGCAGCCTGCGGCGAGCTTTTCTCTCTTTCGCGTAGCACATACCAGACCACCGCCGCCTGCAGCGCGTGGAGCTCGTTTTGCGAACGGCATTAATTTTTATGGTAATTTGACTCACCCTCGCTCTGCGTGCAGAGGTGCACTAGTAGTAGCAGCAGTGGTAGCAAGCTCGCCAGTAGCGAGAAGAGAGAGGTACGCGAGAGAATGTGAGCGAGCTTTGATCCTTCCACAATTGCCGCGATACACAGCGGAGTGAAAGGGGGTGTGTATGCTGCACGCGCGCGCGTTACACTTTTTTTACAAACCCATTTTTGAGGCCGGCCCGGATCTTTGGTTTAGAAATGCTGCAGCGACGGCATTGAGCATTGAACACGAGCGCGCACATTTTTCGAGCGCTTTTCGCGCATTGTAGGCGCCCCACACGCTCGCGCGCTCCCGGGCGAATTGTTACCGCTGCTACAACCACCAGTCCGCGCACCCATTTTGTTGGTTCTGCCAAATGAAATTTTTCGGAAAGTGGGAATTCGGGTCTTTTTTGGGAACTTCGAGGCTCTTTCAATTCGTCATGTTAAAAATTTTTCAAATCTGAAGAGTGTCAATCGAGCGCGTTTCACGAAAATACCTTCGGAAATTCGAAAATACCGTTAAAGCCGGCACATACCGTCACTCTACTACCACTACTACTAATACTACTACAAAAGCTCTTTTACTCTTCTTTTTTGTTGTCAAAGCTCGGAAAATCTTCGAGCAAAGACATGTGGCAACAAGGTTATAAATTTCTCGACGACGAGAGAGGGAGTCGAAAAACGCTCGGGACCGTAACGAGTTTAGCGGGCGGAGGGAGGGAGCGCGGGTATCGATCATTTCTGCCGGGCCGTTTAGAAATCAGATTACGCGAATGTTGTTAGGAAAATCGTCGGCGCGACAGGAAGCTCGTTCGAAGCGAGGAAACAACTCCGGCAGCGAGGTAACGCATTTATCCGCGCCTACCACCCCCTCGTGCCACCCGGATGTTGCGTCGGGGCTGAGGTATTAAATTGCTTCCGGTTACATATAACTCCCGCGCTCGCAGCCCCAGCCCAGCCAGCCAGTCGAAGGAAAGCGGCGTCCCCGCCGTTTCGTCTTGGAGCGGTGCTCCCCACTGCGTTCTTCATTTCCTGATTAACGTCATTGTCTTTCGAATGCTTCAGATTTAAAGTGATTGCGTGATTGTGGGGAGTTTTTAAATTGCGATAGAGTCGTTAAAGATTTGCAGGAATTTTCAAGAAAGAATTGCGGGTGAAAACATTTATTTCCTATCATTTTCATCTATTCAATTTTGACACAAAGTGTAATACACTCTGTATAAAAATAAGTTTGGACTAGATTGAATTATATTTCGTAGAAAAACTTGCCCAACGAAATTGATTCAAACTATCAAAATCTTGTATAGTTTGAACGATTTTACATGATTGTCAATTTCAGCTAATAAAAACGTTTCTTTACTACTATCTCGCGTATAAAGAACGGGAACGTACAGAAATATTGGGAGCAATCCGTGCCGTAGGATTCAGATTTCCAGCGTCTAAGCTTTCTAACTCTCCAGACACCGGATAGCCGTGTCGGACACCGCGAATGTCGCGCACGCGGCCCGAGGTGGCGTGACATAAAATTCTGCAGCGCGTGGCACGAGATTCCAGAAATCGCGCAGGTGCCTCGTCCCGGGAAATTCAGAAAGTACGACTACCGCGCCCCGCCGAGAGACGGGCAAAAGTATAGGAGGAAAAGCCAATAAATACAGGGTTTCCCGATAAACACAGGGTAGAGGAGACGAGGAAGGAGAGAGCGTCAGCTTCGCCGTCTGGAGAATTTTGCGTCGAAGAAGGAGCCTGTCGTCGTCGTCGTCTCCTATCTCGCCTGCTTGAGTTTTATGCACTCGGATGTATAAAATAAGTGGACCATTTTAATTAGCGAATGAAATAGTTTTCCGAAATTTTGTCCTATTTTCGGAAACGCGGAACGGCAAGTAAGTTTAATGCCGCGCGATGAATATTCCGATTAAAGTGCCCACTGAAAATCGTTATTTTGATAAAGTACTGTAATTGAAGTTACGCGGCAATAAAACGGAAATTCCCGCGGATTATTACGTGCCTCTAAAAGATTTTATGAAATGCAATTTCGCATACTACATATGATTGGCTGAAATTCTTATAAATTGAGACTTGGGATGGAGTTTCCGACTCTGCATCGCGGAGGATTGCATTGGGATTCTCGCTAGTCCCCTATCTGTTCTCCGTTGCGAGAGGGAGAGGGCGCGCGCGCGGCATTCATTTTTATTCTCCAAGTAAAAGTCGCATCCGCCCGGAGGCAGTGACCGTGTCCGTGAGATATTACATCATTTTGAAATGCGGAGCTGCTATTCATTTCAATTTTTTATCATCCCGCCTCATAGACGTCCCTTGCTGATTTAATACCTCAGTAATGTCTAATATCTGTATAGCTCGGGTACATATAATAATTAATAATTCAACAAAGTAGTAGAAGCGATCTCGATTTAAAACAAGGTAAAATATAAAGCCAATTCCTGCAGCTTCATTTCTGCCATAATATAATAAATTGAGCTTGAAGCTACAAAAGGAGTAATTCCTGCCCAATTCACAAACATTTGAACTCAGCGTTATAAAGCATATATATTCCCGTAAGACGCTTTAAATCGTTATTTTCCTTGGCGACAGTCCTTTGTCATTCTAATTTGCCAGCGTAAATAACGTCGCCTAATGGCCGTAAATTAAAGAAGAACGGAAACAACGTGATTACGTAAATGATGACTCGCGAAAGTTTTTTTCCTCCTTAAATCTATTACCCAAATCGTCCGTACGTTAAGCTCGGCTCTAAAATATACAAAGCCGCTTTCGCCGGCGGCAGGCGCAGCGTCGGGGCGCCGCTCTGCAAAACAAGCCAGCGTAAGAAACTATTAAGCAAGCGAGCGCGGGCGCGAGCGACTAATCCGCCTTGTAAATTTTTTGCCGGCGCGTGTGAGAGAAAGAGGGAGATGCAGAGAGCTAGTCTCTCACCCTTTCTCCAGCGCGAGAATTCATACCCCGCGCCACGCGTCGACGAGCTCGCCCTCGCGTAATCTTCCGTCGGCGATTACGCGTCTCTCCCTCTATTTTTTTCTCAGCATTGCGCGCGGCTCGGCGGACCGACATATTTCAGCGAGGCGAATAACCAAGCCACCGTCCGAGGGGAATTCCGCGTACGGGACTAGACACACAGACACAGCCAGTGGCTGCAGCCGCGGGAGCCAGCCAATGGGATAAGCCGATTAATTTTCATCCAGATGTAGGTGCTATATGCGGTGGCGGCAGCGGCGCCGGATATGTACGAGAGGATTCCGCAGCGGCGGGGGATTGCGCCGGAGCAGTGGCGAAAATACGCGGGAGTCGGGGCCTGCAGAGCGGCCGATAAAACCGATGCGCCTTGTTTCCTCGCAGGCGCGAGCGGGGAGCGGCGAAAGCTGCCCAAGCTTGTAAGACGACGTCTCGGTGAGGTAGCTGGAGGATCGCTCTTTCAATACTTAAGTAAGCGCTTTATTTCGCTCGATCAATAACTTAGCAGTTCGTAATATCCTCTCGCCGGACGAGCGAGCGAGCCGGCAAGTTTACGAGTCTGATACCGCGCGACCGGCTGTATCTCCGCGTCTTATATATGACCAGTTGTGAAGGCTCGCTAACGAGACGCTCGTAAAGATAAATCGAATGAGGGGCCGAGCTCGCTGCTTCTTCTCGCCCCATCCTTTATATGTTGAGGAAATTGCGTCTAGTTGGCTAATCAACTCGGCGCGCGACATGGACTTTCCCCAACGCCGAAGCCAATAGTCGTAAAAAGACTGAATTATTAGAAAAATGAAATAGTTTTTATGGGAGGAAGTTTTCAAGCGCGAATCAGAAGTTATTACTTGCAATAAGAAACGCGTGATATGTTGCAAACTCGGGAAAAACTTTCGTTGATTATTAAAACATTAAGGGCAATAAACATTATCTGATTAGCGAGGACAGTTGGGAAGATATAGGTGGAGGGAGGGGCGGGGGCGCACGCGTTGGTTATAAGTTAAATGAAGCCATTGTGCGCGGAAAATTCCATTAAAATTTATGAAGCCGTTCCCACGCGCGCTCTCTCGCGATCTCGGAATCATCGGTAATTCATTAAAACGTCGAATTCGAAAGTTTCTCCCCTCCCAGCCGGCGTTACGCAGCGAACTTTCTCCCTCTCGTTCAGCGCGGTGAAAACAAAAGAAAAAGAGGGTGCAGCGGTGGTAAAGGTTCGACAGAGAGAGAGAAAGAGATATCGACACGGGGAATGGGCGTGTTGAAAAGGCATTCTTCGCGCTCGCTGCGCACAGCTAATTATGTCGTTATACCCTCGAGTTAGGCTCGCCACCGCACATCCCTCGAATGATAAGCCGTTCTATATATATATCTGTAGGGGTGTATGGAAGCGCGGCTGCGCCGAGACGTCACATGGGAGTGCAATTTATGCGAGCGCATCGTTCGAGAGCGGCGCAATAATTAATATATGCGGAGAGTGCCATCCGTTAAAGCTGCGCCGAGCAGTTGATTATCGTCGTATTGTTGGCAGGCGCGCGCCCCCCTCGCGTGCACGAAAGCAACGCAGAGGGAAAGATAGAAGGGGGAGTAGAACGGAGGAAGAGAGAGACGGAGCCCGAGAGCGTGCATACAGTGGGCATTAGTACTGCACAACTACAGGACAGCGCGGGCGCAATCGACGTTGCTTCCGGCGAATATCGATGCTCCGATGCTCGACCGAAGCCGAGTGCGCGAGCGCGCGGCAGTCTAGTTCGTATCTACGTGCAACTTTGTTCAGTGTCTTGTGTACAGCCAAAGGCCCGTTTGCATGCTAGCTGCGCCCGCACGCGCGCCCGCTATACGCCCGGCAAAGCCAATCGTTCGTTAACGCTTGGCTGTTATGCCACTTTTTGCTCTCTCTCTCCCCCTCCCACTCTCGGCCCCGTTTCTACTGTTGCGCGCTAGCTCGGCTCCGTTGTAAATGAGCCGTGTAAAGTGCAACAAAGCCCCGGGATATACGCTGATTCAATTTCAGCCAGATAATTGTTGCCGAGTAGATAAAGTAGCATTGTAACGGAACTACTTTGTGAGTAGTGAGAGGTTCGATTCGGTCAGACGCTCGAGTTGATATTAATCGATACTTTTTCTACTTTTATCCCTTGAGCTATATTTATTAACTTTTTTCAATATTTGGAAGCAAGAAACTATAAAGCTTGTAAAGTTTTAAAGTTGTATAAGAAAATAAAAATAATATTTTACATAGTAATAATTTATAAAAGAAGATTTATTATAGCTTTATATTGTTTAAGTACGTGGAGAGTTTAGTTATTACTGTAAAGTTATCCTTAACACCGTTGAAGCTCTTTTGCATATTAATGCTGGAATATTGCCTTTGGCTAAATATGTCAATATTTTGATTAGATTTTCAGGTATTAGTGATCAAGTAGTTAAACTTGAGTGAGCGTAAGACCACAAGCACGCGGTATGTACTGTGTTCTGCTGCGTACTAAGCTGCTTTGCGGGTATTATTTAATTATGAGAACGCTAATAATAACTCGACCTCTAATGATTGAGTTCTCATGTGAATGTAAATACAGTTCGTGTATGTTATTAATGGAAATGTCAAAAAATAAATCATCAGACACGGTAATTAATAAAGCAAGTAATATTATCAATAATAACATATTTGCCTTTGTTTTGACCAAATGAAACCAAATACGATACATTAATTAATTAACAATATTCATCATGAGGAACATAAAATAATATAAAATAAACCTGGAATTTAATTAAAATGCATTATAAATGCCAATGTCATTGAAATAATTTATGCATATATGCATTTCTGCGTTGTAAAGAAAAAAACAATAATAAATTCCATTTGTCATGCAATATTATTTAAATTTGAAACATTTAATGTAATTGAATAATTTTAGCCATATAGCTACAATAACAAAAGCTATTGTTCTGGTAATAAATAATAATATCCCGTCTAATATGTTCTTTCTCGTAAAACTGATTAATTTCAAGTAGACCAATGTTAAACCAGCATAGACACTTTTAATTAAGTCAATAGGTCACCTGTGAGAAATGCGCAAACTCATACTTCAAAGAAGAGACGATTCTGACTGTAAAAATAAACACATAACACGGTGCGCGCGTGTACGTCTCCGCTAAGCAGAAAACGAGAACTGCGAGACATACATAAATATGGAAGAAGCCGAGACGAGAAAAGACATAGGTAGGTGAGCCGCCTCGTAGCCGCACGGAGTTAGCTCTTTCTCCCCTCAAAGCGCCGCCGCCGCCGCGGTAAATGGCAACTTGCCGACGCGGACAGTTTACCGTGGCGAATATTGCCAAGTGCGTTGCAATTTCATCGCGGAGAGAGAGAGAGAGAGCCCATCACGTTCTATATTTTCCTCCCTCTCCCTGCGGCGTCAGAGAGAGAAATTTTCGTGCGCGAGTCTCTTTGACGGCGCAGCGAGGCTCAAAACCTACGCGCGACCGCCAGGCAGGCCACCACCACCACCACTAGCTCGATGTCGTGAAAGCGAAGAGGATTATTTCGCTGCGGCATCCTCGAGGTTTAATAACAGAGCGCCGAGAGCAACCCACGCGCTCTCCACTCTCTCTCTCTCGGTTCGCCATAAAGCTTCGAGCCGCGACAACGTATATAAGGAGATGCGCGTGGAAGCGCGACCGATAGTTCAGACGGAACGTCGCGGCGTGTTTGCCGCGAGCAAATATCCCGAGCGAGTTTCGCCGTGGCAGCTGGCGCGGTGTATAGGTATATACGGAGCCCCTATCCAGCCAGCATAGTAGCAGCGCCGCGCCGCCTCCTGCGATTTCTCTTGGCAGCTCTCTGCAAATCTCGTCGGGGGCTCAAGGAGGAAAAAATAACCTGACTGATCGGCTCGAGTGCGCGAATGCGGGGAATGCTTATAAGCTGGAGGGAGAAATCAGGGCCGATAAAATGAGGGTACGAGCAATTTTAATGAACGGTACACGCACGCTGATTTATATTTAAAATGTCGTTTTATCGGTTAATTAAACGATTAAAAAGCTCTTCGGCGCGTCTCGTTGATAATAGATATAATATAAAAGCGAC
>JAPYZP010006386.1:0-10667 GCA_030522985.1 Torymus sinensis
TCTTCAAAAGTTATGTTATAGTGTAACGAAAATGCATGAAAATATTTTTTTACGGAAAATCAAAAATTCTTTGGGGTTTATGTAGCAGAGAATAACTACACTTTGATTGTTGGAACTATATCTACGCGTCCCCAGAAAATATTAATAAGGAAGCTATAAAAATCATACGATCATTCTGGATCCACGAAAACTTGAGCATTTGACCCAAAATCTACTTGTTTACCAGAAAGGAAATGCTTAAAAAGTAATTTTTACTACTAAAGGTATTTTTCTACTTATTTCATCTTTCCCTCTAACCATTTTTAAATTTCACATTTCGCCAACCCCCAAAACATTAAAATTACTTTCTACCCCTTCTTCTCTTCTCACAATATACAGCATCTCAAGTCAACCATTATCCCCCCTGTAACCCCCTCCTCCACAATCCTACATTCTTCATACACGTAGAACGCACAGACATGCATTGACCCAAGCTCCCCCAGCAGAGCCAGCAGAACTACACTCCCCCATAATCGCAAGGACCTTATTAACGCTAATCCTCATATCCAAGCTGCTCGGCGACCGCGCGCGCTTTCTGCAACAGCTGTTTTTCTCCCCCGCTCGCTCTCTCTCACAACCGCAAGCGGATCAGGTACATCCCGAATCACAGCCTGTGAGCAGCGACAAAGCGTGCACGTATATACACAGTCTGCCCCCGAAAGGAACGAAAGAAAGAGGAAAAAAGCGAGACAGACGGGCGGACAGACAGAGAAGATCCCGCGCGGCTATGCGGCTGATCCTTATACGGTATTATGCGTAATTCATACACCGCGACGCGCGTATCATTGTTGCCGCCGCCACCGCCGCCGCGGCGGGAAACAGAGGAATCCCATTACCGGTCGCGCGCGAGCCCTTTCCTTCTTTCCCTTCTCATCCCCTCTCGGTCTACATCCTCGCAGGCTATTATGTGCCCTCGTGTCCTTGTTAACTGGACTCTGTCTCTCTCTCTCGGGTGCGGACGTCATATGCGCGATGTCTATCAACCGCGCGCGCGTATATATATGTGGGGGATTCCGGTGCGGAGTCGAGTAGATAGCGATGTCGAACGACGGCTGAGTGAATTTTCGAGGGGCGGTAGTACGCGCTGTGGCGGCACGCCGGTGCGTGGGTGTGTATAGTTCAAGTATATCCGGGAGTGCGTGCGCTACGTGGGTGTGGAAAAAATAACGATGTGGGCCCCGGGATCTTGTTGTTGGGGTGGAGGAGGTTTTTGGCTGTAAGGATAGGTGGAGCGTGTGATTAGGGTGACGATCTGGTGAATTTTGGATGGTTTTCGGGATTGGTTTTGGAGTTGCGAATGGGATTGTGGTTGAAGGATCATTGAACGTTGTTGTAACTATTGAGTGAGATAGGAAGTGTCGAAAGCTTTACTCGCTGTATAGATAGGAAAGTTCAAAAACTTTTCAATAGACGTTGGAATTCGTAGTACCTACAGCCATTTTGTTCGTTTCGATTTTTGACTTTTCAACGTACACCATTTTAATATACAACAATAACTTAAGAAGAGCTTAAAGTAAATTAAAATATATATCGAACTACGAACGCACAAAACGCAACGATTCATTAATCCCGGTCGTCCAGGAGGACCAATCTCCGTCCAACAAATCTCCGCAGCAACAAAAGAACTTAAAATCCGCGAGAGACCGGAAACCTCTCTCTCTCTCTCTCTCCCTCTCTAGCGCCGCCGCACCTCCTTACTTCCCCCCCCCCCCCCCCCCCCCCCCCCCCCCCCCCCCCCCCCGCGGGGCGGGTAATAATGGAATTTAAACTCCCGGAAAAGCGAAACGCTTCCACGAGCACTTAACCATAGTTTCCTTCCCTATGCATATGAATTTAGGGCTGGCGGCGGCTCCGCCGGCTTGAGTAATAGTTTAACGAGCTCTGCGCGCTAGCGAGGATTCTTACCGGCGCGTACCAAGAGAGAGAGAAAGACGGAGAATAAGCGCGCTCGCGTATATACCCTGACCTGTTGCACCCTCCCAGAGAGAGAGAGAGAGAGAGAAAGCTATGCCATTTATGGAGTCTTAAATTCCTCGTACGAAGTGCCGTTAAATCGGCAGCGGCGTGAAAGCGAACGCGGGGAATGAAGACGACGACGACGACGGGGGTGGGAAAAAATCCGGCGCCCGGCATTTTTCAAATAGCCGGTTGATGGGGTTTCCCATTCCCCCCCCCCCCCCTTTTTTTCGTGAGGTTTGTTTTCTTTTTTTTGGGGGGGGAGGGGGGGGGGGGGGGGGGGGGGCCCGGGGGGAAATTGATTTCAAGTGGGTTGTTTAGATTGTTTACTGCGGGGGTAAATGTTGCGAGTTATGATGATGGATATTTTATTTTACGCTGAAGAAAGGCGCCGAGGTGTTTCGAGTATTGGATTGTTAATGTGGATTTATTTCTTGACGAGTGAAGTATTGTATAAATACATTAGAGATGATGATAAAAGGTGAGCATTTTGAATTGTTATTTGCAGGAGGGGGTGCAGCAGTAGAAATGGCAAGTAATCTTATCTAATGTTCCGTAAATTTTGGGTTGCAAATTATCTGTGCGAAAATTACAATCTACTCTGTGGATTCCTAATGGATTTGTTAATGTCGTAAACGGCTTCCTATATTTATCGATAAAAAATTCAAAATTTTAGGGAGGCGTAAACATCTACTTCACATTATCTATGAAAAATGTAAATTTAAAGTTATAATGAAATAATACCAGCATAAATATTAAATTAACCGTATAGTCAAAGAACTTGAGAGTCTTTATTTTATTTTATTTTATTGAAGTAAACGGGCTTTAGAAAATACAAAAAAGGACAAACGTAAAGCATAGCTTAGATTAAACAGAGTCGCAAAACGTAATCTCTACACTAGTATGTAGAACGAAATAAGATGATATCATAAGTTAATAGTATTTTAACAACTCACGAGACCTATTTTCAAGAAACTATGCATGTACACATTTCCCTCTTTAACGCTCATAACAATCTTTCCAACCCCATCAAATAAAGATAAACCCGTCCATTACCTCTCCGCCATTTCGAAAAACCGACATTTCAACCTCCATTCGCGCCAACTGCGCGCGCTCACCTCTGTGATCGACGTCCGAGCAGCATCTATTTCAGTACCACAGCAATCCCCAAATCGCGCAATCCACGCGAGCGCGCGCACTGACGTCTATATACCTGGGCGCTCTCGTCAAAGATGCGACGCTTCCGACGGGCGCGCGCGTGTCCAGGTGTACCGGCGACTATCTCGAATTTGATATCCGCGTGGCGTCCGGCTCATCGTCGTCGATAACGAGATCCTCTCTGGTGGCCGTTATTTCTAGTAGTGCGCGCGCGCGCGTCGGATATATCGTATTCTACTGACGCGCTGTGTCACGCCGCGCGCTGCAGTCGCGATGATGATGAAAGTCTATATCGGGCGCCGTGAGAGCTGTCTCCGATTATCGTAGCCAGAGGTAGAGATGAGTTGTAACGGAAGGTACCGCGTGTTATTGTAAAGCCGTGTGTTTTGTGAATATGATGGTTCAAGTTACGGTTATCACGATGACGATGATGATGAGCGTATCGGTATTGATGTGCCGATGTAATTCGACAACGCTGTAACATATACGTCAAAATTAAACGCGTTTTTTCTTTTTACAAATAAATAACATCAAATGATTGCCTTTGCCTTGTACGCGGGTTTTCTTTTTCCATTCAATAAGCCATAATGTACACAGTGAATTTCAATCAACTCGCGAATAATATACGCGATTAATTACCGGCAGCCTCGCGGCAGCCCTGCGCGGTATTCCTGTAATTTCATACACGTCCGAATTTAACATCACGCAAAAATGAGACGCACAATTTATTATCATTAAAAAAACGCCACGCTCGATTCTTCCCCTACGGCCTTCGAAAAATCCATCCCCGACTGCGCGCGCGGCTCTGTAATTTTCAAATATATACATAAAATGCTAAAACCGCGCGCGAAATTAAATTCGCTCGTTACTCTCTCTCTCCGCGCGCTGAACGCTTCACAATTCAGTGTTTGAGACTGGGCGAGGCTCGCGTCCAGCTAGGAACGTCATTTCCGCGCGAGCGCCACGAGAAAGAGGCGAGTTCAATTAGTATCCGTTTTCCACGGGAGGTAAAACTCGCAATAAAAGCCGGTAAATCGTCAAAGCGCGAGCAAGCGGCCGGCCGGGTGGTTTTGGCCCCGAGAATTCCTCCATTCGAACGCGACGAGGAATTTTACAAGGGCGGCGGTAGTAGCACACACCGTGTGCGTGTGTGTATGTGTGCAAAGGGTATACAGGGAGAGAAAAATAAAGGCGGATAATTTCGTACAAACTATTTTGCGGTTCGACGTTTTAATTAAAATTCTAATTTTGTTGGGCCGCCGCGAGTGCGAGCTTTATTCCACAAAGGGGGGTGAGGAGAGTGAGGTCTGGAGAGTTTTTAGACGGCGATGATAACGTAGCCGATATTATTTTCGTCTCGCGAGCAGCAGGGGAGTTGCGGAATGGACGAAGGAGGGGAAAGGAAAGGAGGATTAATAATCGACTGGGTGTGCGAGGAGTGTATTGTTTCGGGATTTTCAAGTCGCAGGCGTCTTTTTTGGCGAGGAATGAAGTTTTGCGGCTGCGAACGGGGAAGGTGGAATGAATTTGTAGAGCAGGATTTAGATTTTTGTTACTTTGGGAACTAAATATTTATGTTTGAATACAGTTGTTATGACTGTGTGTAGTGAATGATATTACAAACAATGAATAAATCAGGTTAATTTTAAACGTAAAAGAGAGAAATTCGATAAACCATCGGATCCCCACAATGCATTAACATTTATCATCTCAAATCGAAAATCCAGCAAACCATCCATATTCCAAAGTGCGGCGCCATTTACTCCCAAACAATCCGAATCCCCATCAAAATTAACATCAACCCCGAGCGCGCTCGTCCCCCATCAATGCCCCCAAATTATCGCAAAAATCCTCCGCGCCATCGGCGTTTCGTCAACCATCCCATTATCATCATCATCATCGTCATTGTAATTAATAATTTCGCCGCTCGCGTCGATCATTCCGGCTTCTTTGACCGGCAGAGCCCGGCAACTTTATTAGGAGGAAAACGCGATTAGCGCCGCTTATTGAATAATAATCAATTCCATTTCCACGTCATATACAATTCCGCTTAGTTATGCGACAGTCGTTCTATGCGGCCCGCCCGCGCGCTCACGTACGTATACGAATGATCCAACCGTATATATGTATACGGGCTTGCAAATGGATCTGGCTGACAACTAATCACGGGGTTCATTAGCGACGCGCGCGGTTCGATCGCCTCCAATTTTCGGCTTCTCTCTGCAGCGATTATTTTCGCGGCGAGCGCGCGCCGCACCTTTGTGCGCGTATCGTCGATTTGCGATTCTTGTTATACTTTTTAATGAATAATACTAATGTTATGGTAATAGTGTTATTATAATAGTCAATCGTTCAATAAGCAAGATTGCGAAACCAACTTTTGACGTATGTTACATAAAGTTTGTATTTCATTAGAGATTTTAATCACTTCCTAAATAACTTCTTACTCACACTTACAATACAAAGAGTTGAAGATTTAGTTACTTGTCAGTTACGCCAATTAATTTAATAGCATGAAAAATTAATAAATAAACATTTTTGACACTAAATCTCCATGAACTTTGACAGCTTTCACCAGTATCTGTCTCACCGTGCCAAACTCAACATTCGTTTGACGCAAACCACCAAACCATTTCTTCAACCCCACTTAACCACTTGTTGGCTCATCCCCACACCGCACATTCCTCAGTTATACTAAACGAAAATGATGGCTTTATACAAAAAAAGACTTCAATCCAACTCCCATCGCGACATCGGTATTTCGATCGTTCTCCCTCTCCTCGTTCCCCTCCCTATACGCTATACCTCGCATTGTCGTCGTTGCGCGGGCCTGTGGGAATCGAGTGTGTAGCAGCGCGCGCGAGAGGACACATAATTCCCGCTCGGCGCTCGCCAATATTATTTAATTCCGCGGGCCTCCTGCGGAAAAAGGGCGGAATATTGCCAATGCTCGCGACTCTCCTCTTCCTCTGTTTCTATCTGTATATTAGTTTATCCTCTCCTATCGGTGCGTTTCGTTTATTCTTTTTTTTCTCTTTCTCTCTCTCTCTCTCGTTTCTTCTTCTTCTCCGCTCCTTGTTCTTCGATTTTTCCAGCGGCCGGAGCTTTACACTCTCGTTCGCCGCTGGGAAATCTGATTCTCCGCTGCGCGCGAGAGAGAAACTAATTCGAGGTGTATTTCATCGATGCGCGCGGGGGCGGCGGTGCTGGTGGCTCTTTCTTTCCTTTTTTCAGAGGGACGGATGGGGGGAAGGGGGAGGAGCAAACAGACGGTAATTGCGGCCGACGTGAAATAATAATGCGATGTGATTTCACACGGAAGGAGCTGCTGTTTCTGCTGCTGCGATTGCGCGCTGGGGTTTAGATTTATTGGGGCGGGTGAAGTGGAGCGCGATTATATACTTTCGAGAACTGGATTTTTATTTAAAAAAAAAAGCAGAAATAAATAAAAATAGAAATGAAAGAACGGAGATGCGCTTGTGATTGAATGAAAGTCGAATGAAATGTTGCCCTCGTGATTTTAAGGAGGTATTGAACGGAAATTCAAAAATCAGCGCTTGAAATTCTTTTTGTTGAATTAATATTCGTTATAGCTATGTTTATGTAAAACTGCGCTCTTTTAAACGGTATTAGTGCCCTTTTCAATGTTGTCTAATAACACGAAGTATTAATTTTTTCTGGTATTTTTTGTTTTAATTAAAAGATTTGAAAAAAAATTTCGTTCTCATTACCTTTGTAATTACGGCGTAATTATGGGAAAAAATGCAAACGCGAACAAATTTGCGCGAATGCTTGAAATGCTATTTTTTGCAATTCCATCATGAATTTTCCGGCATGAAAAGCGAATTAACAATGGGTCGCCTTGTTGTGCTCGTTTTAACGGTCTCATTGTATTAAAACCTACAATTGGAAAGAATTTTTTCATTCAGAATACACGATATAGACGAGGAGAAATATTTTCTGCAGACTACTGTTTTAAATTCTTGCATGAGAAAATATTGAAATAATAATTATGTGTATATAAACAGTTTTATCGATTTATCTAAACCAGCTTTACATTATTGTAAAAGTAAGAGTTTGTTATTTACTCTCGTTTCCTATTATAGAAATATCAAATTGGTTCAGGGGTACTAATAAATTGATTTGTTATTATGACTATTATAAGATAAGATACTTAAATACCACGTACATATAGTTTATAACGTTTTTATCTTATGAACATTTTTAATAAAAACGTCGAAACCTGGAAGAATCACTGACAATACATAAGCATTTAGCTTGCTCAACTTAATCTGTTGTTCCCGAAATTCGATCTCTCATGCCCACAAATTTTCTAAAAACTTATTCTCTCCCACTGGCTTCATAACCAATGATATCTCTAAAAATCTCCTTTCTCCCTTCAAACGCAGAAGCAACAAAAACCACCCCATTAACAGATTACAACCAAAAAGGGTCAAAAAAGGAAATGCCACGGGCTAACCTCACCTTGAGCAGTTTGCAGAACCGCGCCGGTGCGAACCGTATACACACACACACACAGCGATCGCCTGTCCAGACTAACCAGCCAGCCGGCCACCACACGCCCAGTAGGGGGATATTGCATTGTGGCTCTTTATTGCCGGAGCACCTGAAGGCACGTAAAGAGTATCGGTCAGCGCCCGCGTATATACCTATACCTACCCGCACACGCAGCCCTCTCGGCCTCTTTGTCGCCTACCTCCGCCCCCCCCTTCGTTTCCCGATATATTTGCATGCGCGCACCCCCCGAGCAAACAAAATACCTCCGCCGAGAGAGCGAGAGAATTAGAGTAGCAAAATCGGCGGCAATCTAGAGAATAAGGCAGCAGCGAGTGCGTTTACGCGATGATTTAACGAAGGGCTCATAACGCGACTGCTGTTGCAGATGCGACACACCGAGTGCGTTTTATGGTCAGACGAGCCTGAGTGGCTGGTTGAGTAGGCCTGTAGGTGGGCGAAGGGATAGGGATGTTGGCTCTGTGTGCTGTAAAGGCTGGCGAAGTTCTTCGGCAGTTTGGGAGAGAAGATCGAATTGGATTAAATTGAATTATTTATATGGAGGTCTCTTAGATATAAGGTTCTAATGGAGGACAAAGGGTTGGGTAAAGTGTATGAGAGAGGGGAAATGATGAGTGTGCAAATGGGATTGTTGAAGGTTCGATGTTTTATGAAGGTTTTAGAAAGATACGTTGCAAGTTCTTTTTTTTATTGTTTTTTAATGATGTTTTGAACGCTGCCATTTCTAATGATTTTCATCTATTACGGTGTGCGTCTACTGCTTAGGTATTTTTTCATCAGTTTCTGTGAGTAAAGTGTCACTGTAGCTGTGACAATTCATACGGTCAGGTTTTCTGGATTGATGTGATCTAATCTGACTTAAGTTTGGCGTTCATTGACTGAAAAACAAATGTTATAGTATCAAGTAGATCTGTTTTTTTTTTTCAAGTAAATATTATATACTAAAGAACCAAATTTACTTCATTCTATAACATTTCGTTTCAGTGTTCGCCTTAGTCTTGTCAAGGGTGCCGTAAAAGTTCTTTTCAGAGTTATATCTAATAGTTCGCACGTTAAAAATGTTTGTTCACATAAATTTCTTTAAAAGACAATAAAATTGATATTTTTCAATTTTCTAAGTGATTGTATCGATTTCATTCAAAATTTTTCGTAATTCAGACATTAGTGGGGTAAACGACTAGTGCGGAACATCTTACGCTCGAGTTACTTACAATATCTTATCTACTAAAGTGCGGGAAAATTATTGAAGATCTTACAGAAAATGGCTAAAAATTTTGTTTAGGTTTTTAGAAGAATTTTAGTTAATGACGTATTGTATAAAAACTAAAGTCTCATAGAATGTCTTGGTGAGAGATCAAAACATCATTTTCGGCAATATCTATAATCATGGAGCCGTACATGACATCCCACCCCTCTACATTATTAACAATGTGTTCACATTTTCATCCAATAATTATTGAAAACGAATTCAAAACAAGCTTTCTTAGACTGAAAAGAATCCTTCCTCGCGTGTATTTAAAAAGATATAAGCTTAATATTGCAACGCCCGTTATCGTTACACATCTACAATGATCGTAAACACAATCCGCTGGATTTTCAAGGGAAAAAAAAGCATCCACAAAAGAATACGAACCTCATCCTACCCCCATCCGCCTGCGCATTCAGGTCGTACGAAAATTAGACCGCCATTACCATACCGCGAACTGCGCGCGCCTCTCGGAGAATACGCTGCGCTCGCACGCGCGGGGATGATGATAAAGGAGGCAGCAAAGCCGTAATCACGTCAGAAACTCTCCCTCGCCCGCATATAAGAACCCAGCATCGTCTTTACTCCCGTCGCCATATTAGATCCTTCGCCAAGATAAAAAGGCCGGCGGCGGCGGCGGTTGCTGACTCCTTTTTAATCCTCGAATATTTCCCGCATTAAGGCCTAAGTTAATTCCCATTGGCGCGCCGGCGGACCGATTAAACATTAACGGCGCATCGTCGTAAAAGGAACCTCCTCCTCCTCCCCCCACCGCCGCCGTGTGTTTTATCGAAGGAGCTTTACTGCAAACAGGATTATCCGCGGTACATAAGATGCGCTCTCGCGCAATCTAACGCGGATCGCGCTTGAACCAATTAGAGGATGCGCGCGGGGCCCTGGCGCATTTTAGCCTGATCACGTCCATTAAAGACGGTCGTTAAGCAAGACGGAGGGAGAGAGAGGGCAGCTTTTATTCTAAATCGCCGCGGCGTTTACAGCTCGCTCGCAGGAAGTAGTCGAAGACGGCGGATGGTGGAGTTGAAAGTGGAAAGGGAACGGTGTAGTTGTTAGATGGAAGGGAGGAAGGTGGTGGAATGGCGTGTTTAGGGTTGATGGTGTGTTTGCATGTATCAATTTGGAGATTTTAAGGGAAAGTCCGGGCCTTGTTTTGAAAGAATTATGAATTCGGGTGTGAAGTGACACTGGTTGTGATGTGGTATTTTGATTTGATTAACTATATTTTAAACGTACATATTGTGTATCCTTGTTTTGACATTAAAAATAAAGTTTTAGCAAACTCGTTATGGCCATAATAATCTTGTTTCTTTCTTGAGAGGAGATTATGACGTCTACCGGATTAGATAGTCTTCGAAGCGAAGATTCGACTATATTAAAAATTTAAAAAGATACACTGAAAATGTATATAATTTGATTTTTAATACTATATGTACCATAATATTTTAGTACTATACGAAATATAGCTCTAATTTTTAAATGATAATTTTTTAATGGAAAGAAACGACAGTTCTCGCAAGCCTAGTTAACCGGTTAAGTGGTAGGCTTTTTTCCAGATTTCGTGCCAAAAGTGGTAGAAGACAATTATTGACTAGAAAATGTGCCTATCAAGGGCTGCCAAAATTACTTAAAAACGACTATTTGGACGCCATTTTGTGGCCGCCATTTTGAACTTTTCATTATTCTAATACGTTATTTAGATAGAGCATCTCGAAAT
>JAPYZP010006388.1:0-17270 GCA_030522985.1 Torymus sinensis
TGTTAAAAATTTATTTTTACAATTTCAATTGGTTAAAAGGAATTGAAAAATTATTTTGAGGAAGCTAAGTGCCAAAGAATTGGCAGCGGTTTTTACTATCAGAAAGCTTCTTCTAGGAGGAAGCAAAAAAAGATGCCTCTCCTATTGAAGATTATAAAAGTAGACAGGAAAAGTTAAAAAATATTAATTTTTCAGGAAAATATAAGTAATCAAAGATTTCGTAAGAAAACAGTTAAAAATACGGTCCATTAAATTGTTTAAAAAGATGAAAAATTTTTAACTATTTTTTATGCTATCATTGATCGTTTGTGATTCCTTGAAAAATTATACTATTTTATAACGAAACAAAGCTTAAATCTTTTCTTTTCCAGCCTACTTTTATCTCAAGAAAAATCATCTATTTGCTGCAATTGTGAGCACTGGGCTTAATTTTTAGATATGAGAAATCGTATTTCAAAGCCCTATTCAAATCCGTTTCCCAAAGGGTGCCCTTTCTTGTGAGTTTAGATGCAGGTCACTCTGCTCTCAAGGTGTCCACCTATGGAATTCCCTTCCAGCGAGAATAAAGTACATATCCAATCTATATAAATTTAAGAGCGCACTATAGAAACACTTATTAACTCTAGACTTACTTGTTTTAATTTGACTAAGAATCTATAGTCCCCACTAGCCATATTTCAAACTATTTCGACGATCAGTGGTATCTTAAAATTATCTTCTGTTACACTAGTTATTATAAGACCGAAGCATCTCGCATAACTCTCGTTTAATAGATGCTGTTGAATCATAACACACGAGTAAAAGCCAAATAATCTTTATGAAGGGCGTTTATATTGAATAGGAAGTAATTTATTAAATATGGTATACACAAATTGTCTTTCGTTTTAAATGACGAAAGAAATTTATTCAAGAAATGAAGAAATGTTGGAAAAATTTATTTTCAAGTAAACAGGAATATTTGAAACTATAATTATATATTGTCCATCATTATCGGCAAATGATATCTTTGAAAAATAGTTAAATTTAAAAAATATATAAATTTTGAGATGCTACTGCCCCAAAGTAAAAATTAAATTGATATCTTTTTAAAGAGTTGTAGAATATTCTAAGACTCAAAGCAGTGCACTCTTGATTTTGTATGATTCGAAGTATAATTTCTTTTTTCTAGCCTCAAAGCAGTGAAATGTACTTGATCGGTAATAGTTTAAATCTGGTACCTCGTGTAAATTGGGTAGAAAGATTTTTGTTTGTAAATTCCTAAGATATTTCAGTTTGAATCATTTTTTTTTTCAGATTGTATTTTCATGAGAATGGTTCTATGTATTGACTTGAAATTCACAGTGAATTGAGTACATAGTATAAGCAATATTTGTGCATGGATATTTACACCTAGATTCGACGATTAAATTTAGAGTTATTCGAAAAAGAATTTTCGGATATTTTTTACATATTGCTTCCTCAAAGAGGAAACTTTGTAATGGTGAAAAAAAAAATTTTAATCAAAAAATTTTTAAAAACATGTTTTATGATTTTTGGTATTAAAATTTGTTGTTTTGGAGCAACAACATTTTCGTGTCTGTATGTTTAATAAATTAAAGGAATCGATATATTAGTTTGAGGAAGCTAAGTGCCAATGAATTGGCAGCGGTTTTTTTTAATGGAATCATGAATCTGTTTTACTTTTAAAAGTAATTTGTGCAGTGATTAGCTGGTTATTCTTATTTGTGAGAAGAGGTGACTACCTAGTCATCAGATTGGACAGAAACAGCCTCATTCTTAGAAGCAGATCGGGAAGAAATATATACATATTCAAGATGAAGAGACTGCTCTACTTTCGAAGAACCGAGCAATACATATAGACGACTGCACATTTGACATCCCTCGAACGGTGCATCCGCCGGGATTGGGGAGTGTTAAATACTCGAGGAGAAAGAGAAAGAGAAATAGAAAGACAAGAGGAAGAGAACATAACGTCGTGTTTGGATCTCGTTGCATGGGCGGAGAAGAGAGTGATTTTTCCACACTCGCTCGCTCTTGTAGAAGATTCAAGTTCAGAGAAGCGATTGATATCGAGTGTGGGGGAGAGCCTGTGGCACGTAAGGCTGAGCGCGCACTCTAATTAACTCCGTGACTGGCTGACCCGGTCGGACGTTTGCGCGCGCCACACGGTCACATGGCGCCTGCAGCCCGCTCCCGGCCACGATTATGCACTTAGCGTGCGCCGCACACGTGTGAAAACGTGCCACGAGGAGAGGAGAGAACGAGAGCGTGCTCCGCTTTACCTAGCCGATAAAGACATCACCGTCCCGCCCCTGGCGGCTGCTGCTCCTACACACCGCTCCGGAGCTCTGCACTTTCAATCTCTCGCTCCTTCTCTCTCATTCGTGACTCTCGCGTTCATGAATTTTTACTTTTATTGGAAGCCATTTGCTACACTTCTTTTAATTACGCACAACGCAACAATTCTACGTTTATTTTTCTATAGGTATATCTTCGCATTTCAAGAGTGCTCCCACTAGCAATATCGTAAATGTGTTATTTTAAATCTCATTGAAAAGCAAGAATCATTCTCAATTAACGATGCTCTTAACTAACCTCTTTCCTAATGAAAAAACTGTTTAAATGAAATTTTAATATTTAAAATAGGAATTTTCGTATTATATTGAGCTCGTAGTCATAATTATTTTATTCTATAAAATAAGGTTTTAAATCATTAAATCTTGCATCATTATATTCAAAATCTTATATATATACATAACACATACACGCGAGCGCACGAAAACAAACTATCGACATATTAGCCGTCGTGGTAAATACTATACTGGTTTAAAAATTAAAAGCCTTTTACTGATGAGGATCTATTAAAATGCTGAAACTTTGTAACCAAGATCAGATGGGCCGCGAAATAAATAATTTTAAACAGCCAGTCATTGCATTTTATCTCACCAGAATGAAATCCAAAATGCGTGTTTAAAGTCCGCAGTGATTTTGGGACTCGAAGGAACGGGCGGTGCTCGCGTTCTCGGTGTCTCGTCTCGTATGTTTCGTTAATTAAAAGCGAACGGGTTAATTTTATGCGGGTGGCGAATGGTCAGACGTGCATGGCTTTCCCATTACGGGCGCACGCCGGAAACGTGTGTTACACACACGCACACGCGCGAGCAAAGATAGCAAATAAACGAGCTTCGTCAGCGATACGCGCAGCTCACAGGCTCCGCGCACTTATCTCCACGTTTCTTCGCCTGCGGCGCGGCCGCGCGATTTTCATTCGCGAACACCGGTCTGCCTGCTACCTGTGCGTACGCACGCGTGCGCGCAAACTTTTTTTCTACACCGATAATTGCGCGTGAGCAATCGCGTACTAATGGACTAAATATCCTATACTTTACATATTTTCCCGATTGTATTTCAGTCTCGACGTGCTGAACACATTCTCTTTCCTCTTTCTTTACCACGACTTTCTGTGTAGTTAAGCGACCTATTGTAATCGCTTTTTATCATTATAATTATTGAGCATGACTTTGATCATATATGATCAATAAGAAGACAAAATAACAAGCCTCTCAACTGTATATAATAATTACAATAATTGAACAAAATTTAACCCCTCGATCAACCGTGTGGCATTTAAGGTACGCTTAGCTTGAAAGTAAATTACAATCATCATTGCTATAAATTACTGATTTTATGTGGTTCAATTGAAAGGTAATTATGTAAGGTTATAAAATTTGAAGCACAGAATAACTTAGGAATCGTATAGTATTAGTTTGAAAACGCAAGAAGAAATACAAATTTAAAAAATTTTCTTTTTTGTAATAATTTATAGTATTTGATTTATGCACAAAATTGTTTGAACACTTATAAACTGAAAACCTGAAAATCATATGTTATTTGTATTATAAGAACAGCAAAATTATATTTTAAAAGTATGCACAGAAATTATTTGCGAATGTTTTAATCTTTATTGTGTACATGTTATACGTATAAAAATGTAATTTTTTTCTATTATTTCAATTGAGCTAATCTACAGAGGTAAACATTTTTATCATTGGTATTATTTTAACAGTTATAAGTAAAAAGAATTTGGTAATCAAAGGGTTAAACTTAATAGAATAACAATTATTCTTAGTAATAGCTTTTAGCATATACCGTGTGACTGTAAACTATATTAAGGAGGTTCTATCGATGATAGAATTAAAATTAAGATACATGTAATATTTCGTATACATTGCAGGTTTATAAATATCACAAAATGTGTTAATATTTGTTTACAAATATTTGTGTATTATAAAGCATTAAACATTCAGATTCTATCCATATTCTTTGTAGTAGATAATGAAATCATGTCGAACATTTATCACTCTTCAGAAATTTTATTGGTGAAAACAAACAAAAAACGTACATTTAACCTCAAAAAATGAGTGAAATTAGCATCTGTATACAACTTTTAATTGATAATAAGACCAAATAAAATTGTACAATTTAAATGAATAATCGGTATTCCGTGTAAGTTCATTTATGCAACTTCCTTAGGACAATATACCTCGTGCCGGTAGAACCTCCTTAAGAGAATCATGGAATTGAATATCCGTCGATAATTCTTACGGTCTTATTTCTTAATATTCATTCTCTATATATTGTGAGTTAGTCGCCAGCCATGTAATGGGTTGCGAAACCATGATACACTGTTTATTACCAACCAGTCTCTAGAATTCTTAAAAAGGGTAGGCAACGTAATTCTCAGCTCGACGTTAGTCACCCTATGGAAAAATATTGTCTACACAATCTACGAACTGTCTATAACTTCCGATTTCATCAACCCATTGTATTGCAGACTATTTTAAAAATTATTTTCTTTTCATTTTCCATATTCTAACGAATTTGGCTATATTTAAATATATGTGTATATGCGTGTGAGTGTGTAATTAATAGTCCTTTTCATGATGGCATCCTCTGTATAGAGAAGCTATAAAATATTATTCGTCTTCTAATAATTTGTGAAACCGAATAGAATAACTGGTAAAAACTAATAAGTCAAGTTAGCTACAATTTAATGTTATACAAAAAATAACTTAGAAAATGGCAAAAACTAAAAAAGAGCAAGGCATCCATACTAGCTTTTACAAGTTTATATTTATCCAAAAGATTCGCGGGTGAAAGGGTTAAGAGGATATTATAAAGGTCTTGACTCGTCTACTGCATGAACGATTTTATGTTGAATCATATACCGAAAAGACTACCAATCATTTGGTCCTTTATAATTTAGAATAAATGTCCATAATTAAAAATTCAATTCGTTCAATTTCCGCATTAAATTGTTTAAAAATTCTCCGTAAAGCATGACATGAAAAACTTGATAGATTCAGCAAGTTTTGGTATAATTTGTAGGGAAATTTGAATACAAGTATAAATTGATTATAAAGGTTGACGCAATCGATGATACATACCTATATACGTATCGAAGAGCCAGTGCATAAAAGCAATGATGCGCGCGTGAAGTGATGCGCAAATAAAAATGATAAAGAGAGAGAATTTTAAATTTTGAAACATATCCTGCGGATGTGAAATGGCACATGGACGTGGAGCTGCGCGGCGGCAGTGTAGCGGTGTTGGTGGCGGCGCGGGCGCGGAAAACAGCCGGGCGAACGAGAGCGCTACGCGTGAGAGCTGACTCACCTGAAACAACAAGCGTTTTCAGATGGCTGATCCCGTGAACGTACGCTCGTTTGATCCCTCTGTTGTTCCGCGCGCGCTCGCGTACATTTGCGCGAGCCAACGAGTAATTTTTACGCTTCGCGAGCGCTAAACTTGGAAAATATACCAAATAAGGTGCTTTCGCCGCTGCTCGCCGCACGCCGATACGCATACACCGTTCTTATGTGTATTTAGAGGCGCGCCAAAATATTTTCGTTCCCCGTAATGTCCGCGCAAATAAACATGCGAGCGCGCTCCATTTTGTGCCACAGGCGAGTAATGAGAGTTCATTTATTGTCAAAAAATGCCGTCAGTTGTTGATGGCTTCAATTTCATGCATAATTTCGAATTTCCTCAAAAATCATCCTGCAACATGACAGCATGTTACCAGTAAATTTCATTTTCAAAGTAAGAACAATGTTATTTTCCTTGTCCCAAGAGGTAGCTTTCCAACCTGAATAAATTAACTTTCCCTCAAAGTTGTCTAAAATCATTTTCAATTTACTTGTTGTTCACCATAGGAAAGTCGACACATTTTTTAGATTTCTTGTTGCAATTAACACTCTAATTATTTTATTACATAAAGATTTTATTAGATATTTCTATTATAGTGACTTATACGAAACATCTATAACGCTTTCTTTAATTGTTATAAATGTTTATTTTACTTCGTAAAGTATGTGTCAATTTGCCCCAGCAGTACTTTATAAACGTAATGTACACTATGTTACGTGTTTAACATATTAACTACGTGTTTCTGAACTTTTTACTTTTTGTCTAAAGCTTCTCAAGAGTTTCTTACAGGAGAATCTGTAATAATGATGGATGTATCAACATGCCCCGACGAAACAAAAAATATATTATTTCATTGTTATTAAAAATTATTAAATTATATAAAACAATTAATACACGTTTCAAGAATCTTCATGGTCCTCTATAATATGGACTATTAATTATTTATTTATATTTTACCTTCATGCAATGAATAAACTTTAAACAAAATTTAGAAATTTTACTCTGGGTATATGAAAATAAAAAATCTCACATAAATTCTGACTGACAATAGCTTAAACTTTCAGACTCTCTCACTCTACACAGTATCTATGACGACTGAGTCGCGACACAATACCGTGTTTATAATAAGTTATCGATAGTGTGTCAACTTACCTACCTACAAATGTGAAACCCTACACATTCAAAATTTTTTCAGAGTTAATAAACTGATTTTAACGTGAAATGCTTTTTTATTTATTCTTTTTTCACATCGTAAACTTTTTTGTAATTACTTGATTTTATAATATTTTAATTATTAATTTCTTAAATTAAAAAATGAATATCAAAATTTGTGACTATACAATTCTAAATATATTAATTATCGATAACTATTAGTTAATTATGTTATTCTTATTAATAAATACGTGATCACAAAAAAGGTGCAATTAATCAAGTTATCCTTTTATTTAATCTCTCAGAGTGTAAAAGCAAAGAATGAGTAATGGTGAAGTTCTATTTATTTTTAAACATTTCCATGTTTGATACCACCTTCATCTGAACTAAAAACGTAAAATACTGATTCTTTTATTATAATGATATTACATATAACTTATAAACAAAGTTCACAGATTTATATACCTGTGAATACAGGATTTGTTTGGCATGTCTTTATATTTATATAAAAAATGTTAAAAAATTATATTATGTAATAAATTACCGATTAAGAAAGCCAAATCCACGAGAAATATCTCATTAGATAATATTACTACGATATTGAAAGAAAACCAAACATAATTATAAAATGATTATAGCAGAAAAATGAAAACTTTACATACTGACAAAAACACCTATATACAAATCAACAAAAATCCATTAACAATTCATGACATGCTAAAATACTGGAATAAAAATAATTATCTCAACACAAAATATCATACCAACCAATTAACGCAAACAGACTCTACTCTACCCAGATATCATGATTTCCGAATAAGCCTCAAATAAAATGTATATCTTTACGCCTAGTCATATCTCAATAGGTTCAATAATAACGAGATCTATAGACAATCATATCATACAACAAATTCAACACACTTCCATACATAAATGACCTATACGAAGAGAACTTTATCAACCTCCAATTAAAATATATTCAAATCATACCCCTACAATCACCAATTACAGTAAAGACTATATTATTATCAAAGGTAATAAGAAAAAAAAAACAAAATACTGAAAATAGCGTCATCTTATATAATGTATGGGGCGTATCGCCTCAGTTCTCCCAGGCAAGTAAGAATAGTCGTCTACAAACATCATCAATTTTTTCGTCAGCTATGTCTCGCGGTGATATTTGTTCTTGATAATTTTTACGTTTTGACCTAGAAAATACCAAAAAAAAGTTCTTTCAGGAAAATAGCTATTTCGACCTTATAAAATCTGATCTTTCGATCTAGATTATTAAAAAAAAATATTAAAAAGGTACATTTTGAGATATAACACTAAAAACTTGAAAATTATCAGAAACAAATGTCATGGTGAGAAAGGCCTGGGAGAGCTGAGGCGAAACCCCCCGTATGTAACATATATCAGATTGTTTGTATATTAATTAGAAGAGTATTAGCTAAACTGCAAGAAATGAACTTCAGGTCTGTGGATTCCAGTGTCGGTCGCCGCATATTTTTTACGCGATTTATTCATTTAAATTGGCTCCGTCGTACTCTCATACGTGACGGAGAGTATATAATCAGGCTTGCCCTCTTAGTTGGTTTCGCCTAAGAAGATTCGTTGTAAAATTATTTCTGACAATAGTTATAAATCTTTACATAAACAATGTAATAACAAAATTTATTATAATATTATTTCTTATATTTTTTTAAATAGCAATAGCTTTTATATAAATTATAATAGCAATTAGCTTTAAAATATATAAAATGAAAGAGAAACACGTTTCTTCACCAAGAAGACAATGATGAAGATAATAAATAATTGGAGCACATTCATTAATATCTTTCCTAACAACTTTAAAAGAGCTTTATGAAAGTTCGTTTGCTTTCAAGGGTACAATTTGCCGAACATCTGTCTCAAGATGAATTTTTGTCAACTGTAGCATACGTATTTCCACTCAAGTGTCAATGCAGAGTAAAAAATGGGGAAAAGAGCCGGTTAAGATATTTTGACATAAAATAGCATATGGTAAATAGTAATAAAAGAACGCTGAGCACGGGTCAGTAATTCTTGTAGCACGATATTCTCGAAGTGAAGACGAGTCACCAATATTCCCGTATGTAACCTGGGTTTAATTCCACGCAAGTGCAAGAAATACAGGCTGTGACAGACAGCCGTTCCGCGTCTGTTGGAATTGGAAATTTCGCAATACGAAGGGCGGAGAGTGAGCAAGCTAGAGAAACATCACCGTAGCGCCAGTGTATTTGATTCCAAGGGTCTAAGACATCTGGCGTGCTTGCTCTTCTGATTCATTTTCTCTCGATATCAAATGCTTGGTCTCGGCTCCTCCTCCCCCTACCCTCTCCCCCCTCCCTCACCAGCTCTTTGGTCCCTGCGGTTTCCTTACTCCCTTACGCGCCACAACATCGACTCTTCCAGCCTTTTTCTTTCTCCCTGTCTTCGGCGTGCTCATCCTGCTTCTGAAGCTTGCGCGCGAGCGCCCGCTTATAAATATTCAATAGTCATGCGGCCAAGATAAACTAATTAAAACTTAGATCTCGGTAGTCACTTTAGATTTTTACTTACACAAGAAGCATTTCAGCGCGAGCGTCTCTCTCTCTCTCTCTCTCTCTCTCTCTCTCTCTCTCCGTGAAAAAAGTATACACGGGCGCCGCGAGCCAGAAAGCAATTCGATTCCAAGACGGAGAGCGAGCGAGCGCAAAGAAAGCTTTACTCTGTACACTCATTAAGAAAACCAGAATTCTTTTGCTCCTGTCGCACACGCAAAGGAGAGGGAGAAGAGCAGCAGAGCAGCAATAGCAGCGCTGGCACATCCGTGCACCACCACCCCGAGGATCTGCACTCTTATTTCAGCAATCACAAAGAATCAAACAGAAAACGTCGCCTCGTCGCGTAATTTATCCGAGACAAGATTTATTCTGGAATCGTGTCCGTTGCTTTAGCAAAAGACGAGAAGTAGGAACGGCAAAATGAGTTTCTTCTAATTAAGAATATGTCTAAAACATTTAGTGGTATTTATTTTATACGTTATTCCGAAATTTCTCTTTCCCGAGTTTTTGCTTCCACCTAAAGGAAACTTTGTGATAATGCTTCCTCAAAGAGGAATTAAAAAAAAATTTTAAAACATTGTTTAAGATGTGTGTGTGTGTATGTGTGTATGTGTGAGCTTGTGTCTGTGTGTGTGTGTGACAGGTCTTATTTTTTTTGTTTTTTTTTGTGGGATTGCGCGTCAAAAATCCGTTTTTTGATTCGGCCGATGCGTTTTTGTTTTATTTCGAATTTTCGATTTTCTCAAAATTGTTTTTTGCTTTTTTTTTTAATGATAGGATCGAGATATATGAATCGAATTAGTAGCATTCGAAAGAGAATTAAAATACCTATATTTTCTAAAAAAGAAAATTTCTCTAGCAATCACAGTTCTTTGGTTATTAACAAAAACGTGTTTATTTTTTTTAAAAAGCTTATATCTCCCAAATTACACGGTCAATTTTTTGAGGTCATTTTGGATTTTTTTTTCTTAATGAGAAAAATTGGTTTTCTTATGTCCAACGATTACGGGAGTAAAATTAATGGCTTCAAAATTCCTTGTAGAGGTAGATTTTGGATAGGTGTCGGTCGCCTTCTTTGGGCAAATGATTGGTCCATAAATTTCAGAGGTATTTTTTAACCCTTGTTTTCAAATCGTAATTTCTCGAGAACGACTCAATATCAGCTCAAAATTTATAGAAAATTTTGTATGTGATATGGATTTTATGAATGTGAATTTTTATCAGGATCAAACGATTACTTTTTGAGATATTTGATATTGAAAATTTTCGTATTTTACAAAGTCAATTTCTTTGTCGCATGGTAACTAGAGAAAAAAAATTTTTTTTAATAAAGTTGAAATTTTGTGGAAATGTAGAGTTTGTATATTTATCGTATAAGTCTTTTAGGTAAAAGTATCGTCTATTTAAGGTTAAAATTTTTCTACAGTCTTTTTAGAAAAATTAATTCTATTTAATCTTAATAAATGATTGTAATAAGAATTATGGTGCCATAAATTGGTGTAATAATTTTAAATTTGACCACGTGCTAATGACTTGGCAGCGGTTTTTTAATTAAAAATAATATATCTATTTTTAGAACAGTAACCATTTTGAAGCAATTACTTATTCAAAATCTCAAAGACTGAATTGTTTTTCGGTATAATAACTTTAGATCTCAATCGTCGATAAATTATTTAAAAACACGAAATGTAATGTAACGAAATAATTAGCCTGGTAAACTGTGGAAAAAAGATTTTTACGAATGAATATTCCCGAATATTTATTAAACTATCTTTGCCTCTTTTTCGGCCAGATTTTAAAATCCTTGTGTTTGTGCATCGGGCTTTGTTCGTCGGCATATAGAGGGGACGCCCATGTCTTTGGCGCAGTTCCTCCTCTCTAGATGTGACTTATTTTTTATCCCAGCGGCAGGTTTACTTAAGATATTAAAGCACTTTCCACGATCCAGCCGCCGCGAGCTTTCATCGCCTTTCCCTTTCTCTTCGTCTCGCTCGCATGCATTCTTATCCGCTTTGACTTCTTTACTTTACTCTCCACTTCTTGGTCGCCATCGCAGCACTTTTCTTCGCTCCTAGAAGGTCGTCCAGAAGCGAGGTGTAAAAAGAGAAGTTTGCAGATATACACGCTTCAGAGGTAAGAATAAAGAAATAAAAGACACTTTATTTTGGGAGAAAGAAGAAGGAAAGAGAAATAAGGTTTGGCAATGCTGTCTACCACTTTATCTAAATTGTAAATGGATTTTTGTACTAATCAACAGAATTTAAGGAAGTTTGCTCGTAGATATACATGTATCCAGATGGTAAATTCCGTCTATACACTAGCGTAAATGGGGGAAAGGAAAAGATGGGGTTGGGACAAGAAGATGACGAGGAACATGAACTACAAGAGAGTCTACCTTCTCTTTTGCACTACCACCACAGATGAAAATCGAAGTACAAGGAAATCATTTGAATTTATTTTAATTATACTAACGAACGAGTCGGCTCCCCTTTTCTCTCTTCTCTTGCTCTTTCTCTTACTAGACGCTGTCGGTCTAACGAATTATTTGCTCAAATATGATTGTGCGGACTCGCTAACGAGAAATCGATCGGCGTCTTTCCTGACGCCATTGTCTTCACTTTAAACTAAACTCGAGTTGAGATAACTTGTAACATCTATGCAATTCGATTCTAACAAGTATTTCCATTTTTTAATTTAATATTCCGTTAGAAATCTAATTCATTAAAAATTGCATTTAAAAATAGAAAAAATAAATGTCTAGTCTTCAGTGATGAATGGCGGATCCTTGAGTTTTTAAGGCAGAAATTAGAGGTGGCAATCGTTTATAGAAAGCTTGAAAATAAAAGAATCGTTGGGGTGTAGAGTGACAGCCGGCCAAAGATACGTTGCTTCACCCCTGCCGATCAACCGCAGGGCAGATCCAGAGAGGGCAAGGATGGGCTTCGAAGACTGAGTGTATACACACGCAGACAAGTAAGCCTATAGCGTGTTCGGCATTTGCATTGCAAACGAGGAAGGTACTGCTCGCGAGGGCAAGTTCGCAGTGCGCAAAACAGTTCGGAAGGAGCTGTCGATATTACTTTTTACGTTATATTCCTCGGAGCAATGAGGTATTTTGTATGAGTAGGAAGGGAAAGGCAGAAAGATTTTGTTCTTGGGATTAGCAATTAATGATCTAAATATACAAAGGTAAATACTCGTTCGAGTTTGAGCTGCGACTTCTTTGAGATTATATATACGCACACAGGCCTTGATGGCGGCATGCAGGCATGATGAAGGTGGGCGATTAATCATTTAGCAGGGGCGTGCATTGGCGGGCTGAGGTTGAAAAAGCCGTGCACATGCCAGGAGGAAGCGCAAAATGACCAGCGCCAGGAGCGCGAACGACGCGGCAGTTCCGGTTGGTAGGAGCAGAGGGCTGAGTTCGCTCGCTTATCGCCACCCCCATCGTGTCCGCCTCGACTCGTGCCGGCCGCAACATTGGAGCGCGAACGGCCGGCCGATGAGTCGGCACGAACCTGCTTTAATCGAGAGCCTATCGTTTCCGCACATTCGCCCCGTCGCTGCGCTAAGAAAATCGACACGTCTTCTTAGAAGTACTCGACCATGCCCCACGTCAACCGATGAATATTCGCACTCAGCTCTTCTCATTGCTTTAACAAAACAAACCTCTCAAAGGAACGCTTCTATCTAATTTTGAGCCCAATCTATAATCCAACATCAAATACAATTATAAGCTTATATTTAAGTCACAAATAATATACAAAATTGCTTTATATAATATGATTCTTCTACTAACTGCGTACATTTTTTCAAATGATGAATCTCTGTTAAAATATGTTCTTTGCAAATCAATTATGGCACGACAATTGAATTTCACCTTGAGAGTGGACATAACTGGAAAAGAATTTTCTATATTTCGACGTGCATTTTTCCTTGAAATATTTTCCAGAGACCTGATAAAAAGCCAACACGTATCATTAAACAAAGCTTGCAGTAATTGTAGAAAGCGTCGTCTCACAATAATCTTTAACATTTTATAGTACTCTACAGGTGCAATTGCACTGCGATGATGAGACTCTTAATGTAATATTTACATCTTAAACAAGATTTAGTGATAGCATAGAAGAATTTTTCTGCAAGTATTTATGTAGTTTAATTGATCCATCAACAAGTTTTGAAGAAAATGATAAATTATTATGTTTCATAAATTATCAATATAGTATTCAAAATTTAATTAAATTACAAGAAATCACTCGTTTAATACAAGAAAACTCGCTAAAATATGAAAAAATTTTCCAAATTTTATTTAAAAATGTATGTATGTAAATGTTTGCTCATCGAAATCCAGAATAAGGCACTTTAATCCTCTCTTAAAAAAGTGATGGATGAAATCTGTCATCACATTTCGCTGGTTGTTATATAGACTCATTTGATTGGTCTATATAGAATAAGCGCCAAAATCTAATATGTTTGAATTTTCAAGATTGGATTCTTGACTTTAAGAGTATTTAAAACTGAATTATTGAAATAGTATAAGAAATTTTGTATTGTTTTATTTATAAAATTTATGTTATTATCGTTCGATTTAAACTGATTGAAACAAACTTTTAAATTAAAACTAACTTGATCATGTTCATAACCTAAATTAATAAAAAAAAAATAAATAAAAAAAGTAATACGCGCGAAGCGCGTTGAATGTAGCTAGTCAAATAAAAACAATGATGATTTGAAATTTTAAATATATTACATTAGAAACTTGAATCACAATAGAGTACCAACATATTCGTATTTTCCGTTAATCGTTTTAATTTGTGAGTATTGCTAATTATTTTCGTTCACAAGTTCTCAACGATTACCAAAAAGTTGATGATTGAAATATTTTTGAAAATCTTAAAAACTATTTCACACAGCAACAAATTCTTTCTAGTAATCTGTAAATTGTAAAATAAATTTGTTAATAATAGCTATCGGCGACATCAAGTTTCAATCAAAAATCGTTGAATCCCATAATTTACTGCACTAAACAACGGCAGTGACTTCATAATTTGATTAACAACATCAAATTTCGATCACAAATCGATTAATTCTCTAATGTACTGCAACTACTTGATATACTGCACTAAACAATGGCATTCATTTCCTTGATAAGTAAACGGGCATAATCATTAGAAAATCTTAGTCATAATTTAAATTAAACTTTTGTACTATAATTATTAATTATAAAAGATATATTTTTGTGCCATTTTAAAAGTAAAGCAATAAAACCGCTGCTAATCTATTGCCACATAACTTTCTTGAACTTATTTTATTATCCACTCTTAAAAGAATGATAGCCGGATGTTCTGAAGCATTTAAAGATTGATTTTGATTGGTCTGTAAGGAATAGGCGGGAAGATCCATTACTTCCGCTAAATTTGAATTTTTTAAATTGAATTTTTTTTCAAACTAAATAATTAAACCAAAACGTAATGAAAACATTAGTTTTTTGTTTCGAAAAATTATCTGATTATCCTATCATTTAAACTAATTAAAAGGAAATTATAATGAAAAATCATATTCATAACCTCAAAAACAAAATAGTACGCGCGAAGCGCGTTTGGATTTTGCTAGTTACATTAAATAAATTATTCATTCCAATAATAATAATTTTTTAATTTTTTTTTATTTAATATATTTCTTTTTATAATAATATAATTTTTGCCTCTTGAAATTTTAATAGATTGAAGTACTTGATATATCGGTTAATAAGTTCTCATGATTCTTGTGGTAATCCGTCCGAAAACCGCAACGGCTGTCGAGCAAATATGAGGTTACGGGCTATTTTGAGGCTGTAACATTGTAGGGTAACTTCAGACAGTGAATGAAGATTTTGTAATAAAAATTGTTGATAAAATATATTTTAAATGATTCTGACCTCATACAACCATCCCTAAATTTCAATCATTGAAAAAAGTCATTTTTGACGGTTTAATATCATAAAAGTATTTTAAATATATTAAACAACGATAGTGAGGGTCAACCCAGGATGTAAAAAAATATCTTAACTCAAAGTTTCATTCTAAATCACTACGTTTCGCTAGTCTGTTTGCTAGCCTCTTCCGGTGAAATTTTATTACACTACATACACAAAAAGTAAAAACAATATAATCACAACATGGTCATTTTTCGTTGTACATATATAAAATGGAGGGTGGACACTACCAAAATTATAAAAGTATTTTATTTAAACGATTAAAAATATGACGTGATCCGTTTATTCACTGAACTTCCACGTTAATTAACTGGTGAAGCCACCACATATTACTTTACGAATACGAATCCGTTAAGTACATTATATGGACATGTATGACAAAAAAAATTTTCTTGCCAAGAATTTTATGCCAAATATTTTTGAAAAAATTTTTAAATATTTCTTGTCTTGAAAATATTTTTCTTTGATCAAAGCTTGCTGTTCGAGGAAGCAACAATCTAACGTGGTATTTATTTTTACACGTCTCAATTAACTTTTTATTAATAGTAACAATTTCTCTTTCTGCCCCGGTATACCTTCCATTTTTGGTTTGTCCCAAGATAGGGTACTTCTTCTTATAACTGGTTAATGGAAAATTATTGTTGATGCATTGAAAATAGCCAGAAAATTTTATTACATACATACGCACGCACGCATGCACGCACACGCACACACACACACACCCAGACACACACACACACACACACACACACACACACACACACACACATATATATATATATAATTTTATTCTACATAATGATAACATTAATAAAAATCTTATGCCAACAAAAATAGAAAAGATAGTATTATTAATCATTGTCAAAACAAGGTAGTCTCGTTTTGAGAAGCTAACAGCTCCCTAGAGATGATATTAGCCGGCGACCTCGTAAATATTGCGGCAAAGCGAGTGTCAAGCTACGAGTCAATTATCGTCGAAAGATACAATTAGTAGACGACAAGATGCCAGACGAAGGGTCAACAGAAAAACTTATGGGTTCACACTTAGCTGGGAAAAACGAAATGCTCTTGGAAGCGGAACGAAAGAACTTTTTTTCTAGAGTGTTAACGAGCATATTTGAGGACGAGCTAGCTTATTCCGACTTTCGCAGTTTTCTTTTTGTCAGGAAGCTATAATTAAGCTGTAATTGTAAATTTTATCATTACGATGAATGTCTTCCATGGTTTTACAATGTATTAATACATTAATTATTTAATTCTGTTACATTTTTTCATTAAAAAAAAGACAAAACCTTATTTTTCCTTTTCCTATTATTACAAATAGCCTATAGACTTTTCCTGTGGACCTCTCTCCTCCTTATAAACTTTTTTTCCTACTTATCATCAGGGTTATGCCTGTGGGGAGAGCAAAACCTGTAGGCAACCTACGTAGGATAAATTCTAATTAGGAAAAGCTATCCCAGGATGTTCGGTGTATTGGAATGATTCAGTTTCGATGTCTAGGTCACATACCGCACACAGAAAAAAATTTGGTATTGCCAACATCCCGAGATAATTGGAGTTAACGAATGTTAATGTTGTTCCCGTTTCGATTGAAGATCAATTAAAAAATGTAATTGTTAAATTGTCTCCATTTTTATTTAAATTCAATATTTCATTATATACGGTTTAAGTGGAGACAAATATCCCGACGAATGGTGATAGTCGATACCATTCGTAGGTCGCGTGTACGGCGTTCGTAGAGGATCGTCCGAGGCCGCTTTCCTCCTTCAATGATTGTGACATGAATTATCATGAAAAAAGTCAATCAGTAAATGAAGGAGGGCACGGGGCGAAAAATGCGTAAAGGCTTTTTCGCGGACGTTTGACCA
>JAPYZP010006391.1:0-11332 GCA_030522985.1 Torymus sinensis
TTGCCGGCTGCCAGGCTGGCACCTGGGCTAGATGAGTGCGAGCTTGGGGGGACAGCAGCCGCCCTGGAAGTGGCCGCCGGCGCCGGCCTCGCGCTCCCGCTTGCGACGGCCCTGGCGTTCTGCAGTCTGCGAGAGGGACACAGAGAATATTTTAAGCTCCGTCGTGGCTGTGGGCTGGGCTTGCAACGTGTACAGTTTAGGAATGATTCGGTGCTTTTAACGGTTAGAGGATTGTAGGAATAATGTTGCTTTTTTTGTTTCTCGTAAAATGAAGTAACTTTGAATAACTTTTTTAATCAATGGGTAGAAAAAACCATAGCTGTAACTTTCGTCGTTCGTTAAAGTTTAATGATATCTTAATTTTAGAACTTGCTCGGTTTACTTCATTTTATGACATGGTTTTTTTCTTTTTGATTTAAATTTGTATATTGATTACTTTGACTGCGATACGATAGGACTATTGTTAAAAGCGAAAAATTATATAAGTATCCGTATAGAAGCTCTGATATCCATTTAACAAAGGATTGAATTTCGCGTGTAAAAATTAAATGCGTAAAGGCAGTCGCATAACTAAAACAAATTAGGCAAAGTGAATTAAGTATAATTCGTTATTTAAAGAAAAAAAATGAGAGAAAAAGATCTGAGTCATTTTACATTAATTATGAGAATTTATTAAAACGTTATATGATGTAAGGAAATAAATAGAATTTTTTTTTCAGAAAAACGTATAATTTCTGACAACAAGAGAAAAGTCTACAGCACATGTTTTGAAGCGTATACAAAAACTGCAATATTTTGAAGCGTATACAAAAACTGCAATATTAAAATGAGATTTCGTCTCTGGGGAAATTTAATATTAACAGTGGCAACACAGCGGAGAATTCGTAAATAATGGTCTCACTACACACGACTTATTCTACTTTGTCTCTACGCAGTTATTAACTCGACGCAAAAATAAAAGGATCTAAATTTTTTTTAAAACACCAAAAATATAAGCACTTATTAAATCGTGAAAATAACTCTGCGCATTTACAGAAATTATTTCGAGGCTTACGTGACTCTGAACGCGATAAACGCACACAGCCGCGCGTGTGTCATTATAAGGCAATTCATCAAAATTTACGTGCCGCAGCATTAGGTCCAATAAAAGGTGAATTAAGCGCGATTTGCTTTTTGTTTCCGATAGAAATTTTCTATTCAGGATATGTGTTCGTGCGCGGGCATTTTATACATTTTCGTGCATCGGCGCGTGAGAGAAACAGAGAAGAAGAGAGAAAGAGAAACGAGGATTGGAACGTAATTTTAAGCACCACGCGATACGTGACTTACGACTATCTACCTTTTCCTCGTTTCTCCCTCTCCCTCCTTTCCTTTTCTCTACGATTTCCCTTGGTTTTGCCGAATGTTATTATTATCATTCTCGGGTTGTTTTGTTTTTTTATATTTATTTCTTTTTCTCTCGTTTTTTTTTGGTAATCGCGTTGCGAAATTGCTTTTGATAAGCGTGCAGCGCTTGATCTCTGATGGAGGGATAGGGAATTCTTTTCTTTTTTTTTCGTTGCGATGGAGATTGACGTGCATTAGTATTTGTTACTTACCGGTCGCGAGTCGTCCCACGACAGGCTGCGTTGTTAGAGGGAAATGAAATGTAGCGTTAAAATATATGCATTAGTTTCTTTTTCGAGGTAGATGTTAATGATAAGAGAACTATTAGTATATTTAATAGGTGTGTTGAGATACTTCTTAAAAGTAAAAGAACGTTTTCAGTCGTTTCCATTTGAATTTAATTTATCGTATAACACACTTGTGTAACTTTTTTTTGTTTAATAATAAAAAACTTTAACTTTTCAAGTACTTAAAGATAAATTGCGTTCAAAAGGCATTGATAAATTTTAATTACTTCTTCGTCTCATATACTACATGACTAAAATTTATGACAACTATAAAAAAAAATCCACATAGTAATCCAAAGTCTGACATTCTCTCTATATAGATTAATAATAATTCATCTTTTAGATATATGACCTACATAAGTAAGTCTCAAAAAGGAACATTCACATTGACCCTACTGCTAAAATTCATAAAAACGACGTTTTACTTATCGACACCCACCACCAACCCCCTTCCCCGTTTCCAAACCAACAAAGCCATATTTACCCAAACCAACTCAACAACAACGAAAAAAGAAAAGAAGCCAAACTCACTTGATTTTCGATTGCCGCATGAACTGCTGGATCTTGCGGGCGGCCTGGTGCGCCGCCTGCTGGTGCACAGCCTGCTGTCGCGCGCTCGTCGAGCCGCCCGGCCGCGCCCTGTAGTTCCTGTAGTTGCTCTGGATCACCATCGCGGCCTTCGTCGCTTGCCTGTGTGATGTACACGCGCCACGTATATATATAATATAGCTCACGCTTCAATGGGAGAGGATAGAGAGACAGTTTGAGGCGACGAGAGAGGGAGTAAGTTTTAAGTGTGTCACTTTTGCGGAAGTTCCGGGACAAATTTTGAGCGGTGATGAAAGTTTTGTGCTTGGTTACAGGGGTAATGTAAACGTTGCGGGGTTTATATTGTATAGAATCATATAGGTCTTTTATGAATTATTGTACCCGCTAACATGTACAGAATTGTTTTATCAATCGCGTACATTACGAATTATACAGTGTGTACAATCCGGCCAAACCTGACACAGATCCGCTGAACCGTGAAATTTACTTTAGCGTAAATACACAATCGCGAGCGCTACAAAACTATATACTATCATTTGCATCCCCCCGAAAATCGCCCCAACACAGCTAATACATTACCGACGAAAGAAGACACGTAGTATAAGTATATATTGTACTAGCCGCTAAGCAGTCACGGCCGCGCGTTTTCATTTCGCGCAACAACGAGACCGAGACGTCTTCTACCGCGCGCTGCTCCTCAAGGCTCTAAAGTCGTATTAATTTAATGCCAGCTTAATTTCGTATTCGGCCCGTCGCGCGCGCGCCGGCGCTCGGCGGGCCGCAAGAAACGAAGGAAGTCCCCGCAAAGTTTCCGAATTATTTACGATGGCAATTAAAAGTTCAACGCTGCTATACTGCTGCTATCCCTCTACCCGCGCGCTATGGTCAGGCTCTCTCTCTCTCTCTCTCTCTAGGCCTCTCTCCCTCTCTTTCTCACGAGATGCCGGCGGATCGTTAACTCGCTGCCACTTCGTAATCGTGACTTATTTCGAAACGAGGCACAGAGCGGAGACTCGCGCCGGGAGGTCTCTTAATTCGAATAACTGATGATCGCGGGGGCTACGTGTATTAAATACTTTTCATAAGGAGAGAGTAGGAGGAGGAAGAGGAGTTTCTTGAGATTGAAGTTTCCGCGAGTCAGGGAGGGGAGGTTATACATGGGATGAACTTTAAAGGAGGAAAAATGGACGGTGCGAGGTATATGGAGAGTCCTTGTGTATCGGGATGTTAGTTTGCGATGCTTAGGGGAGAGGGTTAGACGTTAGATTTAGCGCAAAGTTTCGTACGAGTCTGGTAATTTTGTGGTTCTTGGGGGAAACGCGGTTAAAAATTTAACCAGATTTTGTACGCGGAAGATATATTTGGATAGTTTAGATGTCAATTTAGATAGATGAAATTCTAATATATAATAATA
Source organism: Torymus sinensis (assembly GCA_030522985.1). Classification (NCBI taxonomy): domain Eukaryota; kingdom Metazoa; phylum Arthropoda; class Insecta; order Hymenoptera; family Torymidae; genus Torymus; species Torymus sinensis. The sequence goes on from JAPYZP010006391.1 coordinate 3,637, forward strand.
GGAGCTGTTATTTTTAACGCGTTTGAATGAATATTAAAATAATTTTTACCGTTAATGTTTTCCATTATGGATACATTTTAGATAATTCATATGCTAGAGAGAAAAGAAGTGACGTTTCTTCGTCGATATTAATACGAGAATAAATAAAAATTTCAGTTGCATATATTACTCCCTAAAAATGAATAAGTGAACAAATCTATTAATATTCTAGTAAATATTCGCATACATTTTTAAATAACGGACAATTACTTTTTATTATTAGAACGGGAACGCAAGGGAGTATACAGAATCTATAAGGTACGTTGGATTTTCAAGAAATTAGGCAACAGTTTTTACGATGCCTCGCGAGTTTCATCAAATTATCGTTGACCTTCTTTTTAAACTTCTTTTAGGGCGCGCTGATATTATTAAGCTACTCAGGGAGGCCAGTTTTTATCACGAAGTAGAGAGTGAGAGAGAGAGAGAGAGAGAGAGCGCGAGATTTTCTTTTTATGATCTCTCCTCGAGCGAAACTTCTAGTCTATATAAATGAACACATACCTGCCGCCCCCGGGGCTCATCATTTTCTGATACTATCAGCGGTGTAATTACTACAGCCTTCGCCGCGGTTAATTTTTAAAACTTATTCGCTCGCGAGTTGAATAATACATCAACTTGTATTCGCGAAATTAAAGTTATCGCGATTTCACATAGGATAGTATATACATATACGCTCGCGATTTCATGGTTTTAATGAATTGCCCCGGTCTATAACGGCTAATCTGATGCCGCGTTGTCGATAGAAAATTATAGCTTTGAGAAAAGTTTTTAATTATAAATAGTTTGTTAAATTAAATTTCAATTTGAGACGTATAATAGAGAAGAAGCAAAAGCTCTATAATTTCGCGAGTATCAATTCGAGCTATAACTTTTCGACGATGCGTCCTTGCCCTTATCAAGGCTGGGTCATTTGAAACCGCATCACGTATTTATATTTCGACCAATATACGAATTTAAGATTTTCTCAAATCCTCAATTCGTCTTTTATCGTATAAAAATGGATACTTTTTACCACTTTTAAGTTATATAACAGTTATAATTTACAAGCTCTGCCGCAAAATATTATCTAACTCTGCTTATTTGTTAGGCAAAGAGCAAAGATTGTTTACACATTAAAAAACAATATATACCTCATAAAGAAACGTTATACTTTCGAGAAGAAACTCCTCCCTCTCCCCACGGCCCCAATCCAGCCCGATATACCGGCGCCCCTGCACTCACCTATGATAAGCGTACTGCTTGTGCCGGCGGTAATACTGTTGTATGAGTACGGCAGCGTGCCTCTCGGCCTCCTCCTGCCTCTGTCTGCCCTTGTAGCTCCTGTAAGCCTTCTGTATCATGCGCGCCGCCTGGTAGAGCTCCCTCTGCTCCCTGTCGGACAGCGTGAGCCTGCTGAGATCGGCCTCGCTCCCGCCTCCGCCCTCGCCGTTGCTGCCCAGCGTCGTGGACGCCGGCGAGGAGGCGTTCGACGTCGCGGCTATCGCCGCGCTGCCGATGATCTTGTCGGTCGAGCAGTTGCTGCTGCTGGCGACGCTCGAGGCGGAGCCGACGCCGCTGTCGAGCTGGAGCTGCAGCTGGAGGAAGTCGCAGAAGTCGGCGGTCGTGGGCGGCGGCGAGGGCGAGTCGGGCGTCAGGCAGCTACTCGACGGCGAGGACGGACTCGCCTCCGCGTCAGCGTCGCTGACCGAGGCAGCGCCGCCGCTGCACTCCCGGTAGGAGTCGAACAGCTCGCCGGTGTCCAGAGGCTGTGGGAGAGTTCATTCGTTATAGCTGTGATGATTTTGCCAACGGGGGAAAGGATGTCGAGGTTATATATTATATTTGATTTGGATTTTTGAATTTGGAAAGGCTTTTAGGTTGGGAATTGGTGGTTGTGGTTTGGTGTGGCTCTCTTTGGGGTACGAGTGTGACGCAAATGAAATAACGGCAATGGAGCGGCGATGTATTTGAAATATATACAGAGCAAATGAGTGCAGATATTGCGGGAAAATGTTACATTTGGCTATTTCACTATATATACTATCGTTATATATTATTAGATTTACGTATATACGGCACTGTATTTGAATAAAAGTTTTGAAAAATTTCAGTGGTCAAGTATGGCGATAGCTATAAACGAACGCGGCGAGTGGTTACTGCAAATTCCTAAAAATCGTATGATTAAAAATAAACAAAAAAAACAAACTGTCTCTCAGTCATCAAACAACGAATACGTTTATCTCGTTTTAGCAAACAAAAAGATAATTCTCTACGTGTCCCGCATCGAAAAAAAAGAAAACCCCCGCCATCCTACACACAATCCACGAAATTAGCAAAACAAAGTACCAATTCATCCGAACGTTCGCCGCACCGCCCGAAACCCGCTCAACCGAAATCCCTCCACAGCCGCTCAGGCGAAATCTCCAATCCGCGACCTTAATCCTATATATCCTATACTGCGCGCGCGCGCGAGCGGATAAAAAGTCCGAGCTCGCAGTACCTCTCCAATTTCTCGCTGCTCTCGCACGTCGTCCTGTATATATTCTGCACAACCGCGCGAGATTGAAATCCAAATGCGCATCAACGCAGATCTCTACGTATACACGCGAAAAAAGAAGTGTATGGGGGAGGAGATATAATAACAAGCAATCTCTCACCATTTGTTCCATGAGGGCATCCTCGAGGGGCGGCAGCGGCGGCGGCGGCGGTGGCGAGGACGGTGAGGCCGGGTCACACTGCTCTCTCTTGATCCTCTCGGGCAGCGCAGCTATAATTTGCTCGGCCAAGGTCAAGACCCTCGCGTCCTCCTCCCCTGTATAGAAAAAAATCGGGAAGCGATCGGTCAGTCGGACGATGACGAACAAGTCGCTGTATACATATATATAGGCTCTTTATTATGTAGTACACAACAATAATGTCTAAGGCAACACACATTACGGAGCGGACCCGCGACTGGAGCACATCGTCACAATCTGCTGTCGTCGCGGGTCCGCGCTACTCGTGAGGGTTCAGATACTTGTATATTATTATGTATATACACGCATCGACGGTCAGTGCGAGACAGATTTTAATTGCTATGTATAGAATATATGACTAAAGTGTACACATAATATATATGTATATACAATGTGAGTGGATGAGAGTGAGTGTGAACAACATCTAGCACAACAGTATAACAGCGATAACAACAACAACGACAACAATAACGAGGGAAGCCGCGTTAACAGCGCGTTATATTCTCGCGCGAGGGAGGAGAGCAGCTGCACGCTATATAAGGCTGTCGAAAAATCAATGCTCGAGTATAGCAAGAGAGAGAGAGAGAGAGAGAAGTTCCGCGCACAGCTGGCCCAATTGGATTTCTTCTTTGCTGCTGGTGCCGCTCTCACACAAATGGGCAACATTCGTGTATACGTATATACACAGCGAGGCGCGCGATCGGCGCGAGCTTACACGTATCGTGAATATATACATATAACACAGATAGAAAACACACACATACATATATATATACGCAGACACAGGCAGGACATATACGTGAAAAGAACTATTGGCTTTGCTTTGTACAGGATGCAGCGCGCGTATGTGTATAATGTATATTATAGTCAAAGGAGCGAACCGAGGCCGATTTTTGTTTCCGCTTCCGATCTCAATGCGACGAGGATTGGTAATATTTTTTCACCTATATATATGATATATAATTCATTTGCATCATCCCCCGGAAAGTTGACGCCATATAGCCATGCCGTATCTTATCTAGCGCAACAATTAAACGCACATACGCACACACACGCATAATGCAGCCTATAGAGTACAGCACATCAACCTCGGATGCAATATAGACGCACAGTGCACGTCGGCGGGGCAACCTGCATCGCCAGAAGTGTAATGTGACATCGAGCGCAAAGCGAGCGAGTGACTCGCGAGACCGCGCGCCGTGTCAACGCGCCACACACAGCACTGACTGCTGCTTACACACACACACACACACACACACGTATGTAGGCAAAAGCGGGCCGGAAATATGCAGCGCACACACACACACAATCAACAGCACCCCAACCTCCGACTCCTATATGCTCCTGAAAAGCCCTTAATTGACTCGTCGTCGTCGTCGTCGTCGTCCCGTCCGTCGGCTGTGTGTCTTACGTGTTATACGTGTGCGCGAACGGGGCCAGGAGGAGGAATGCCAGCCATTCCGTTGCTCTCCTCCTGCTGCTGCTGCTGCTGCTGCTGCTGCTGCTGCTACTGCTCCGTTGGCCATAATGAAGAGACTGAGTGTGTGTGTTTCGGTGTGTCTGTGAGTGTGTCACGCACGGGCGCGTATATATCAATCAATGCTAAGTCCAAGACATAGAGCGCTAGACACACACACACACACACAGACCAAGGCCAAGCAGCCGCGAGAGCGAAGGAGGCGGCGGTGTAAATCTTGTACGTGCGCGCATTAATCACAGTGCTAAAATACACACAGACGCGCGTGAGCACACATACGGACGGACGGACGTATGGACGGTCGCGACGAGTGTCTGTTTCTCTCTCTCTCTATCTCTCTGGGTGACATTAATATGGATGCTATATAGCGTTTTGTACGGTCTATATGTTCTTTCTCCGGCTGCGTTCGATGTTGGCTTCTGGGAGGGATGGATATTATATATGTATATATGCTGGACGGCCGGCGGACTATATACTCTCTTATCGGCTTTCCGAGAGAAGGAGGAGGATGGGGATGCTTAAAGGTCAGTGAAATTGCCGCGTCGACGGCGGCCTAAAACGGCTCGGTCTGATCAAATTTATGATTTTATGGGGGGTGAGAGTCGCGAGAGAGAGAGAAAGAGCTGTTTACTTGGCGAGATGGAGAAAGAGAGCGCGGCGAGAATAATCGCGCGGCGGATGAATGGGACGTTGTTTTTGAAAGTTTATCGTGTCGGTATATAACTGCGGAAAAAATAACAATATGCGCGCACAGTGTTTTTGCTGCAAAAAAAGAATGTTCAAAAAAGAAAGAAACAGAAAAGTTTGATAATGTATTATGATTTATCTATAAAATGGCGAATAGATACTTTGCAACATATTTATTGACCTTCCCGGCGCTGTGTATCTACAAAGCTTGCGTTATTTATTATTCTATTTTTTCAAAGATCGAGTTCTTTAACTTCCCCCTGCCCCCACCCACACACACGCACGCGCGCGCGCACTTACACTTGCACCACCATGAGTTACTTATGTCCTGAGATTATTTTTACAAAAGACAACAATTATCATTACAAGTATATAACAATTAACATTGCACACAACACCGAAAAACATCAAATTGTATATCACACAATAACCGCACACTTCCGACGCACAGAACGAAACACCTAACCAGGACGACAATAACACGCACACACACCCACACACACATACGCACACAGCGGCATGCAAGACGCGCGCAAATTATGGAAGAGCGAAAAGTACTCAATCAGCGTAGAAAGAGATAGATAGATAGATAGAGAGAGAGAGAGAGAGAGAGAGAGAGAGAGAGAGAGAGAGAGAGAGAGAGAGAGAGAGAGAGAGAGAGAGAGAGAGAGTGTGTGTGTGTGTGTGAGAGAGAGAGAGCGGCGCAAAAAGACAGAGAGAGAGAGAGAGGCGGGCGGACAGCCGCGCGTGTGTACCGAAAGACCGAGTATATAAATTTTGCAGAGAGAGAGAGAGATAGAGAGAGTAACACAGAGAGAAACACACGCACACGCAGGCAACAAAACACAAAGAGATTGAGGGAGGTAGAAAGAGACAAACAGACAGAGAGAGAGAGAAAGAGAGAGACAGGGGAGAGAGAGAGAGGAAAAGAGAGAGGGAGAGAAAACACGTGTGGGGTACAAACGAGAGACTTGGGTTTGTACGGACCTACGGACTCCGAGGGACTCGGGGCGCTATCCATGCCCTGCTGGCCGAGGCCTAACGACGAATCGTCGTCCTGCAACAGCTCCATATCGTCCAGGAGCGGCGAGCCACCTGTGTGATTTTCGGATTTTTTTTTGTTTTTTTTTTTTTTTTTTTTTTTTTTGTTCGGGGGGGGGGAGGTAAGAACGCGAGATTTTAGAATTTAGCACTACGAGGTTAGGGGGTAATGGGGTGGTGCGCTAAGTAAGACGCCGAGGGCTATACGATGTATCGTGTGTTTACTGAAGACATTGAAATTATCATCGTGTTTGATACTTCTTCAAGAATCGTATATGCCGACGACGACGACGGGATGCTAACAACTACTGAACCTTGTAAGATTTTTATACATTGTATACAGAAAGTTGAAAGGGGGGCTGTTTACAACTATCTCTTGAATTTACTGTCGATCTTCTCGATTGTTTAATGATAGTATAATGTAATTAAAAATTATTACTTATGTCGACCGATGTGAAAATTCTTATCAGTAAATAGTATAATGTAATAAAGCGTATGGTAATTGAATAGTGAAATTCCGTTTTACAAGATCAACAGTAAATTAATATTGACGAATATGCGGGAACAACGTTATTGATCATTGTTACTGTTATCCCTGCATATTGTTACTAAAACATCTAGAAACACCAACAAAAAAAGAATAATTAAAAAACACACTAAAGATAACAAAAAAAAAAAGAAGTAAAACATATAAATGCAATATTAGAAATAATAAAAAGAAAGTTTTCGCATACATACATCATAGAGATGTAAAATCCGGATCTTTGTAATATAACTTTATTAAAAAAGTACATATATGATATTGAATGCCAGATTTCACATCTCACGAAGGAAAAGTAATTAAGTATGACTTTTCCAGTTCACTGAGCAAATATAAATAATGATCTTTACTGTGAGAATTAAACTAACCATCAGATCTTCAGTGAAACAGATAAAGCCAAACTTCACAACACCAAAGGATAATAATAATAATAATAATAATACAGAAAAGGAACCAGGGTACACGGGACAATCACACAAAAACAACAACGAAAAAAGATAATAATAATAATAAACCATTGAAACCATATATATAACAAATAAATAAACCATTGAAAAAATGATAATAAATAAAATGTCGAGGCACACTAACAGAGAGCCAGATCGAGACCGCTGTCTTGGGAGGGCCTCCTAGGGCTCGGGCTGGCCGGTCTCAAGAAGAGCCGCTCGTCTTGCCGGCGAGCCTCCAAGCGGTTCAGCTCTTCGGCGATGACGTGGTGGCCATTCTCCGCGGCCAGCTCGGTCGCGCTCCTGCCCCGACAGTCTCGCACGCGCAGCGCCATCGCGTTCCATCTGCGACAGACGAAGAGACAGAGAAGATAGGGGGAGAGAGAAGATATCCCGAACCAGCAACATTGATCGGTGAAGTATAGAGGTCAGTGTCTGACCGAAGTATATTTGGGAGGGGTTTCTTTTTCTTTGATCGGTGGTGTCGTTTGTTGCGCGGTTATAACTTGTAAACATGACATGAGAAACAAGGGTTTCGACTCTCCTTTTTGGGTTTTAATTTGTGTCTTCAATTGTTTTTTTTGTCGTAATTCCAGCATGTATTATGAATACACTAGTCAATCATATTTGTTTTGTACACGGAGGTTTTTATGTCAGATCGTCTAGACCAGCGTGCACGGGTGAAAATTTCACGTTTCAATCGTTACAATAACCCACATAGCATGGAAGATTGCTGAAAGCTTTCTGCAAG
>JAPYZP010006395.1:0-12061 GCA_030522985.1 Torymus sinensis
GAAAAAGATATTTATTTTAACAAATAAGTTAATATTTTATCAGTTAACGCAAATTATTCATATTGGAGATAAAAACATATATATTCCTAGCGACTTCAATGACTCTTTTTGCAATATTGAGCATTTTAGTGTTTTATAAAAAAAACGCTGTGCTTATGTGCAGAAAAACAAAAAGAAAGCAAAAAAATTGTTCAAAGAAAAATTTAGAAATTCTACTTTATAATATATACGGTTATAAATATATGATTTAAACTTGCATAATTGGCAGGGGAGAATTACACAGTACCGGTCACCAAGCGTTTCACGTTTTCAGAGACATATGGCGAAATCGAACAGTTATAGATAGGGGTTTAAAATTAATTATTATTACGTTATATTAGAATTCGGACAGTAAACAACTACGCAACACATTTTAAGATCCACGAAATAAACGTTTCTATTTAGTTAAAGAAAAGCCAAATTGCCTTTCTATAGATAACCAGTTAAGGGTTACCTTTTCTGTGTAAAGTCACCTTCGTCAATAGACGGTGAGAAAAGTTATAATCGAATGGAAGTCGGTACCAGGCAACCCTCTCCAATATTATTTACAATATTTAAAAGATGAAATTTAACGCAAAACTGCCTTATCAAAAGTAGGTACGTATTTTTCTGTGCGACAGTATTTTGCATATTTTGATAAATAATTTTAAATAAATAATAAACACCGAATGCCAGTTGAAATTCTGTTACATTTAACGATGCATGCAAAAAAGACTAAATATATTATAGAAAAAAAGTTGAAAATTATTGGCGGTGCCTACAATTATCGTTAGGAAGTATTAAAATAATAAAATATTGAAAATTATTTAATACTCTGATAATTATGAAAAGAAGTTATTGTCACAATATTTTTGAAATACAAGAGTTCGACAAATATAATAAGCATAACAAGCGTTGCGTTATTTCTGCTTTTGTATCCCATAGAATTATACTAAATATTTCAATTTTTCATCTGAATAAATTATTTGTAACTATATGTAAAGAGAAAATAACTGATAAAATGATGAGCCGTTTAAATAAAATATGAAATTGATTCTAACTACAATAATGAATTAATTATTATTGTCTTGAAAAGTAACATAATAGTAATTTAATGACTATTTATCGAAATTAGAAATGTACTCAAGAGCTATAAGCCTATGTCAACATAATAATTCTTCAACTCACTCTTGTGTTCACCCGTATAAGCGTAGATCTTATATTGTAAGCTCTCAAAATGTAACGATTCTCAGGATGTCTTTTATTGACCGTTTAAACAATGAAAACTCACGCAACACTTCCGTAATTGTTTATAATTATCTATGCACAATTTTGTTTCGTTTTAGACAAAAGTGTACTATGCGTGATTTACTAAATGTATTTATCAACATGCAAGGAAAGAATTTTGCTATACTAGTGTTTGGAAATGCACCCAGCGATGTGAGCTTAATTATCATCAAGATGGTATATAATTATAATTACAGCCTGCAAATTAGCAGAATGTAATATTTTAATGAACTTTATTATGGAAGTTGATAAAATTTGTATCAAGAATGATAACAACAAAATAACAAATACTCATTACAGTCAGCTTAATATTTAAAATTATTTTTAAAAGGTCAGGTTGACTAAAACATTGTTTGATACATATAGGCAACATTAAAATTTGGAAATCCAATAAACTATTAACTCTGTAATGCCTGGATCAACTTCCTGCCCAGCCAATAGTGCTTTAAGCGAGGGTTGAGATAGGAAATGATCCACTTCGATCAGATAGACATATTTAATTTGCATAATTTTAAGTTTATTTATATATGAGAAATTCAGAAATATTTAGAAGTCAAAGTAACAGATATGCTACAGTGAGCACTGTAAGATTAAATAACTTTATATTTTCTTTTAATAGATTTTACTTAATCAGTCAATTACTGATTAGTTTTCATTAATAAATAGAAGTCCTATAATACAAGGGATTATATTTATCTAAAAACCGTGCTTACATTATATATACAACTGTTAATGGGTCAAAAATATAAAAATTGTTTTTTACATAAATGATACGATAAATTATTAAAAATATAAATTTTTCTGTTATGGAAAATAAAAATCAAGGTTAAAAATTTGGTATTCAAAAAATATAACAATTCATTCTAAGATTAGCGTATATTTGTAAATTTTTGTAACAAGAAATTTTTTTTTAATCTCTTCTTAAGTTTGTTTGTAAATAAACCAGCAACTGTTAATCATAAGACACTTCGACTAACAAATACTATTTCATTTGGTTTAAAGCAGGTTCACTATTTCGAAATTTTGTAATATATCAATTTTATAACTTGTTGCTTGAAAGTACGACTAATATTTTTCATAGAATTTTACATAAGATTCTAAGTTTATTTACAAATCGTACATTTTTCAAATTACATTTATGTTTTTTTTATTAATACATTATTTTTTCTAAATATACATATATAACTATTTAACAAAGTATGTTTATTTAAATTAAAAGTGCATTTGAATAAATTACCACAGTATGAAACATCTTAAGTTATATTTTTTGATTAGTTATACTAATGAAATCGTCTACTCTGTGATAAAATCGCACTTATAAGAAACAATCACTTATAATTTATGCCAATAATTTTTTTAAATGAAAATCATGTGATAATACGATACCAAAAATATTTTTAATTATTTCTATTATTAATTTGTAACTATTTGTATTTTGATTGATTTAAAAAAATAATAATCTTCTATATAATACAGAACTACTATTTAGTTTATCAATTGATATAAATCATTCCATTATTATTATTTTTTAATAACTTAATATTAATTAGGTAAAAATCATTAATATGTATCAAATCCAGTTTTTTAATAAAAAATAATTGAAAATATGAAAAGTAAAAACGATTTTACTTTAAAATTTTAAGTATTTATATATTTAAAAAAGAAAAGTTTTTTTTTAAATAAAATATTAATAAAGTCTTACTGACAATTGTTTAGTCGTGGATTAACTAACTTATCCATTGGCACAAAATATGTATAAAATGTTATTATTTTTCATTATAATGTCATAAAGAAAAAAATTAATTTTCAGTAGTAAACTATTCGTATTACTTTTAATAAATTAAACGAATTTTTGAAATAAGAATCTTTATACGAATCATCGAGAAAGTATTTATAATTAACTTACGTACTACACAACATATATTTAATTATCCGTCCCAACTCATCTGAAAACATAGCAAAATATCTTCCTGGAAAATTAAGCATATCCCATAATTTTGTACAAACACGAGCGTCACCTCATTCAATAAGTACGGAGTAATAAATTAACTTATTTGAATTATAAATAATATGTAATTAAATCGTTTATCAAAAACGTTTACACTGATAAAAACATTTGGCAAAAAATACAATGTCAATGAAATAAATAACGTATAAAGCCAAGTTAATGTTAATTTATAAAAATAAGATATATATCATGATTAAACTATTTTTCCGATATATTTTTGTAATATAAATGAATCAGATTCATTAAAATATCATTATCAATATTTAGTATCACTTTTATTTTTACAATGATATTGTATAGGGCTGAAAAAGTTTTTAAGAATAACTTTTGTTTTTGACAGGAAAAATAATATCAATGAATATATATATTAAAGTTATATTCTAAAGTCTATCTTATAAAATACAATCAATGTAAAAAGACAATGTTCCCCACCGAATATTTTTATCAGTGAAAAGTATTGCACATGCGATAATTATACAACTTTATTAAAACTAATTTGTTGGGACCTTATTGTATATAAAAGCGTAGATCTAGTTTCAATCTTTCTCCAAATTATTATTTAACGTTTTTTACATTAAAAATTTGATTCTGACATTCATTATTTTACTTATCTATAAGGTATTTTTTAGGCTTCCTCATGCGTGAATGTTACAAAAATATAAGGAAAAATACTACACGTATGGAATAACATAGTGTTCTATCCTTAATGCGTGTTCCTATCAAAGCCTTACATGTAAATCGGAAATAATTAAACATTTTAATTGCTGTAAATTTATAAGTGTTTTTATTTTGACGAATCCCACTGTGCACCCCTTTTTTATATCATTTATTTTAAGACATTCATCTATTATAAAATGGAAATTTGTATGTATATATCACGTATGTATTCATATATATAGTTAATATTTTATAAGATAGAAATGAAATCACTAACCTCTACATATTTAATATTTTAATCTAGTCCGCGCGCAAAGCAGCATTTGTTGCAGTGTTGAAGTACTTTATATATTTCTTTTCTTTTTGTTACATTTTATTGTTTTGCACTAACAGTTTTTTAATAATTAATGTTGTGTGTTATTATTACTTTGAATTTTTTTCTTTTTTTTTGTTTATCATTTTTGTTACATTTTAACCTAATACTTGTATGATTTGTATATGATGTATGTGATATGAAGTTATTCAATGATTAAATGAATGGCTAACTTCGAAACGCATTTAGAAATTCACTACTAAATATTCAATGGTTGGTGAATCACAATATAGAAACAGTACAACAATGTAAACCAGTAACAATAAAATGATAAAAATATTCAGAAAAACGTGATACAACATACATTTAATAATGACATTAATTTATATTATATTATTTATTTGATTCTAACATATTTCAATCATATTCTATTATTCGATGTGTAAAATACATTATTTATTCTACAGTTATTTTCCTTTTTGTGTAATACGATTTTTTTAAGGGATAAGAAGCTCGCCAATTTAAAAAACCCAAACGTCTCCTAAACGTCCTAATTTATAACTTTATCTATTATTATATAATAAAAATAAAATATGTACAATAGTTTTAGAATGTAGTCATAAAGAATATGGAAACACAGTATAACGCGCAAGGAGGTCTGCGCATTGAAAAATGCACATTCGAGAGTACTTTTGAAGAAGTAATTACTTTTTAATAGCGTTTGTTCATTTATTCATTATCACATACAAAATACAGCTTTGTTGATTACGGCAAATATAAACTCGATTAAGTATAAGTATATATATAAATATAAAACTTATATATTTATAAGAATTTACTTATAACCAAGATATTTAACAATTGAGTATTTAATTGTTAAGAATGTTTTAAGAATAAAATTATTTTCATTCGGTTTAAGAATAAAAGGTTATTCGCACAAATAATTTTTCTTCACCGTGCAGGTAATAATGCTCAAATAATGACAACATTATTGTTATAGAATACTGGTTCAATTTTCAAATTGAAACTTGTTCCTGTTACTAATTAACTGTATATTTATGGAATTGAAATTAAACCCTCTATAAGAAACAGTAAAATAAGATGCACAATTTTTTATGGCAATTTAAATCAATGAAGCAAATTTATAAAATACTCGATTATTTATTTTATGCTTATTATTGTGACGTGATTTTTCTTTCTTTGTAATGCGGTACGTCCTTTATGGCATACGGGGGTTCGTTCTCATCGGATACCCATATAGAGCCGGGCTCTCCTTCTTGTATCATTTTAACGATAGCTGTAGCCACATTCTCCGGTCTGAAATACAAATTTAAGGTAACATTCTTATGAAAAAGTAAATAAATAAATAAAAATAAAAGAACAACATGTTCTCTCTACTTACGGTTGGATACTATCCGAGCAGTGGAGTAGTTCGTCTAAAAACTTATCATGAACAAAGCCAAGTGCCTCCTTCCGCCAAACCCTCTCGAGAAAATTGGTTTGCGTGACACCCGGGCAAACGGCCATCGCGCGAACGCCGATATTGTCATAATGTTCCTGTTTAAAAAATTGCCACATAAGAGTAACGATTATTTCTGACGGTTATTACAAATAAAAATAACATTTTATTGAATATTATAATTTTAAAAATAGTAAATAATAATTGCACGTACTCAATAGTTTATTAAAATACTTTTACTGTTAAAATGAAAATTATTTTTTATTATTATATTTTTATACCGGTTGAACATGTTTCAAAAAACATAGTTTCCTATCTTGTTTGTATCACGATTGTAGGCTAACAAGGGGAGCACCAGGGATGCGGGTTCTGGATTTTCCTACTCTTGCAGGAAACACTTTCTTTTAACGAGTAATGAGACACGTGTCTTAGGGTTTTTCTGAATGGGCACTTTTTTTTGTTCTTGAGCAAAGTCAATAGCATTATACAGAGTAATGTGAAAAATCATTAAAAATACTAAAAATTAAATGATTGCATTGCAGAAAAAAATATAGGGCCCATTCAGAAAAACCCTAAGACACGTGTCCCATTATTTGTTGAAAGGAAGTGTTTCCTGCGAGAGTAGGAAAATCCAGGACGTATACTTATCTTGTTTTTCTTTTTATATTTTTGGTAAAACTAATAAAATCTAAAATATTATAGTGTTAAAGTAGTAGATACATGTGAACTGTATAGCGACAAAGGTGTACCTCATATTTAATAAAGTAAAAATATTTGATATGTTAGGGAATTCGAAATAATTAAATCTCTATATATATACCTTTAAAGACCTTGTAAAGCCATAAACACCATGCTTTGTCGCAACGTATATAGGAAACGCTGGATAAGTCGTTAATCCCACTACTGAACATACGTTTACGATTGTTCCACCATTGCCTTTATTGTGTTTTCCCATTCTTTCAATGGCAGATAAAGTGCAATTGATAACTCCTTTCTAGACAAGTAAAAAAAACAGCATATAATATAATACGAAGTATCTTATGTTATTTTTATAAAATATTAATTTTAATAGTATTTTTCATTTAAATTTAAATTAAAACTTTGATTCACTTAATTAATAACATGATTTTAGTACTTACTAAATTGATATCAATCATGAGGTCTCCTTGCGCGTCGCTTAAAATTCCAGCGTTGTTAACAAGTATATCAACTGTTTTTTGACTTTTGGCAACATCGTCATAAATGGCTAAAAATTTAAATTTTTTAAAGAATTTTGTAGCAAAAGTGAATTATTTTTATTACAAGACAAGTACCTGCAAAATCATCTTTCTTAGTTACATCGCATATGTGAAAGGAACCTCGCCCTTTGCCAAATTCTTTATCTAACTTTTCGATGCAAGTAGCGGCACGCCCCGTTGTTTCTTTTACGTCGAGTATTGCTACATGCTAAAATATTAAGCACAATTCTTTATGTAAAAAAATGACTTGTCATATTATTAAAAAATCTAAATAATACCTTGGCACCATGTTTTAGTAATTCTTGAGCAGTAGCGAATCCTATTCCACCAGTCCCGCCAGTAACAATAGCGACTTTTCCTTTGATATCCATAATTCCTAAAGAATAAGTAACTAAAGATTTGTAGTGCGCTCGCTCGAGAGTTAGACGTTCAACTGGCTCTAATAGCGTCTCCTTTATTCAACATAAATGCTATCTTGACCGCTTGAAGGAGAAAATCACATTGAGTTTTGTTATTATCTGACTGAAAAATCTTGGATTACAGTCGACCTATTGTGTAAACAAACGATAAACTCACGGGTTTTTTAATCGTTCTATCGACGATTTCATTTGCTGAATGCATTGCTGAAAAAATATCGTATCAGATTATTTTTCAATATTGATTTGGCTATATATATAATTTATCGTATTCTCATATGATAAATACAATATTATAGTCACTCTTATCTTTAAGAATGACTAATGTTTAATTATTTTCTATATTGTTACTTAAATTTTATGTATATATAGATAGATAGAGATAAAATCTAGGTAACAATATAGAAAATAATTAAACATTAGTCATTCTTAAAGATAAGAGTGACTAATATTTTATTTATCATATGAGAATACCATAAATTATATATATAACCAAATCAATATTGCAAAATAATTTAACTAGTAGTAATCTATAACTACTTGCATAAAAAGAAGAAAACGAAGTAATAAATATACTGTAAATTCTGTTTATCAGACTTGCTGCGATAATAGAAAAAGAACACTTCTTTTACAAAAATATATGGAAAATATATTTACATGAACTATTTCTTAATTAATAGAGGTTAACATACCGCACTTAGCACGAACTTTTGTTTTTTTTTTTTTTTTTATAAAAGCGAAATATGTGAAATTAGCCACATACAACATATTATTTAGTACTTGAACAATGTAAGAAATCAATGGCTGATGACAAACAGGAATAATGTAAATAAGCTCAATAGGTATACCTCTAAACTCAAAAAAATAATAGTTGAGGCAGAAATATACAAATTAAGTTTTTTACTCTTTTTTTATATAAGTGCAAATTGTTATATTGATACTCTTTGTAAAGAGTAATAACAATCTTCATTCTCACCTCCACTATAATGACGACTTTTATAGCCTCAAAAGCGGGGCAAAAATCGTTGATTCCCTCTATTCCATTATTATTTCTCTATTCCGCATGCGGGAATAATGGAGCTAGAGGAATTCAGAGTACTTTAGCTTCCACAAACGCGGGAATAATGGAGCTAGCGGGATTTAAAGTACTTTAAATCCCGCAACCGCGGGATTTAAAGTACTTTAAATCCCGCAACCGCAGGAATAATATAGCTAGCGGGATTTAAAGTACTTTAAATTCCGTTACCATCTAATTTTTTATGTTTTCAATGAATTTGGTTAAAACTAATAGAATTATAACTCAAAAATACAAAATAACTTCCAAAATCTATAAATTGGCCACAATGGAGATGAGAATAAAGTATAAGACGAGACTAAAGTCGATCATTCCCTTGGGTAATCACTGCCCACGCTTCGCTACGCTCGCTCGGTCAGTGAATTCCCCGCAGGAATAATCAGCGACTTTAGTCCCTTATTATATAATGTACTATTATACTCTTTCTTGAAGGAACAACTTTAAACTTTCTATTTTTGAGAGACAATGAATAACTTTATACTCTTTTTTGAAAGAGTAATTTGTGAATTTATTACTTTGTGAAAATAGAAAAGATACTCCGCCATTCCCAAAGAGTAATAAATGAATTATTACTCCGTGCAATGATACTACCCGTGCAATGATGACCCTTTTTGGTCACGTGTATCGAACTCTATTCTTTTTAACGGAGTGTGCAAAACTCGACTTTTCATGCTTGTTTTGCGTGCGCAAAGTGGCACTTTTACGCACGGCGTGCGCAAAAGTAAATTGATCTGCGCATGCGCAACTTTTGCGCACGCCTTGTGTAAAAGTGCCGCTTTGCGCACGCAAAACAAGCATGAAAGTCGAGTTTTGCACACTCCGTTAAGAAAAGTACTATTCGATACAGGAACAAGGAGGTGATTTAAGCCACGAAATAAAAAAAAATTACTTTCTCCCATTAGTATCGAAATGTAGTAGTTTAACCGTGCAGAAAGTTCAATTTTGCATATGCTTAGATAAAAAAAGCGTACAATAAATTAAGCTTCTACAGGTCGTGTTGAAATATTATTTTACAAACAGTTACGCGAAATAAAAACGACTTCCTCGTATAATAGTATCCAAATGTACTATTGTTATAAATTGCGTCGTAAAAATTATCAAAGGTGATGCGAAGGAATTCGGGGTAGCCAATGGATGATGTTTGGTTGGTGTGTCCCGTCGTTTTTTGTGTCTATATAGTTACTTGACATAGTTGATGATGTCATCTTGGTCGTGTACCTAATAGATGTGTCATAAATTACAGAATGCATTGTGCAACTGATAGTCTAGGTCTTGGTGGTATTAGTGCCGGATTAAAGCATAGGCAGAACAGCCATTTGCCTATGGGCTTCTATACCATGAAAGGCCCCTTCTAACTCCAAATATATTATTTTAAAAGAAAAAATTTTATGATTACTAACACTAAGTTTAAAAATGTTATTTACATAAAATTTTGGATTTGAAAATGCGTGCTCGTAAAAAACGTGGCGGCAAATTGACGATCTATCGACCTCATCTTCCACACTCTTCTCCCGTCCATCCGCTGGATACCCTGAAATAACAGCGCTGGTATATCGCACCTGTTCACAACTCGACCTCATTCAAGCTGCACTTTGGACCATTGTTTTTAGACGGTGTGTTTTACCAAATATCCAAAATGCAGCTGTCTACCCGAAAAGTCGATTTCAGCCCTTCGTTTACTGGACTAAATTATCGTATGTTTCGGGACATTCCCTTACGTGTCGCTATGTTTCTGTACCTTTCCGTACGATAATCGAACTTCATGAAAACGAATTAGGGTATAATATTCAGGTAACAATATTTGATATGATTATTTTTAACTTTCGACCGTTAATATGAATAAAATATAATTTAAAAAAAGTAGGTCTATAAAGTTTGGAATAAAAAAATTATATTTATTCATTAATACAGTACTAGAAATATATACTAACAAATTCAATTGTATTTACAGTTATATTTAAGGAATACTACACAACATGAACTATCTACTAACTATTCCTGGATGTGACTTTGCTTGTCCTATAAATAAATTTATAAATTTATTAGGTTCTATGGTAATAACTGAAAAAGTCTGGAAAGAAGAGTGTCAATTGATATCCCTTTACCATAAAAATAGTTTTTGACTTTTTGTTTTGCCACTAATTTAATAAAATGTTGAAATACTAAATTGCTTCTCATGATGGACACCATTTACTCACCGAGTACTCTAATAAAGAACTGTTATATTGATGGAATTGTCGTCTAATTCGTTTTCCTTATTATAAAATGTTAAAATGTATAAACACTTGTAATGAGGAAGTTAAGATGACAATTTTGTTGGATTATTTATAAAGAGAAATAACAACGTTTCTATTATTGAAACTCGTAACAAATACATAAGTGATTCTTCTTAAATAAAACATTTCTGTGATTTTAGATTATACTTAGAAAAATGTGTATTGTGTATCTGGTTAGACAAATAATCTTTCGAAGCACTGTAATGAAAAAGATAAATATAATTTTTCGCCACACGGCGCGTAAAGTGCGTACTGTACGCCCTGCGGGCGAAAAACAGCCTACCCATTTTACGCTCCTCGTGGAGAAAATTAGTATATACACCACGGGAGTAAGTAAAGAATCCCTCAGATAACATGTTTGTCACCCTCGCCTTCGGCTCAGGTGACAATTTACATGCGATCTGGGACATTCTTTACGTTTACTCCCTAGGTGCATAATCTACTATATATAGTGATATTTTTGCTTAACATACCAATTATTTATACCATAACATCGTAACATAAATGAAGTTGACTCAATTAAAATACATGTATTTATAATTGGTTTAACTTTTTACGATAGAAGTTATTTAATAATATATCCATCCTTAATATAAAAAATATTTCAAAAAATGATCAAACCGTGTTTATAGGTGAAATTATTTATAAATTACATAGAAACGATTATAAACGACCTACAGTAAAGTCATCAGAAATAATAAATATCATGTTCGATATAAAATTACTTTATCGGCAAGCTAAAACTTTACTAGAGAATTTTATGCGAAAATTTTTTCCTCTCGTCGTTTTTTAGTCACTACAGTTCCGGGTTTGTGTTGTGCCTCTGGGTGATTAAGGAGTTCTGGCGGGCAAGTCGAGATTGGACTGTCCAAAATGGTTTGTTTAAGATCATAGAAAAGATGGCTATCATCCTTGGTGCAGAAGGATATAGCAACACCAGTCTTTCCAGCACGACCAGTTCTTCCAATACGATGTGTATAATCTAGAAAAGAAAATAAAACTCATCACTATGTGATTTGGTATGCTTTTATATATGCATTTTATCATTTTAATATAACTTGCCTTCAATCGTTTTGGCCATATCATAATTAATGACCATTGAGACATCTTTGATATCAATACCACGACCAGCAACATCAGTAGCAACAAGAATGTCTTTACTTCCACTTTTGAGAGAAGCAAGAGCATATTCTCTCTGTTCTTGACCTTTGCCACCGTGAAGTGTACAAGCATTGTACTGAAAAGAAAAACAGGAATTATTTTGTATTAACAGATTTATCACTGACAATGTATAAGCTTTTTCTACCCTTAGGT